>WSFP011430240.1:0-21735 GCA_009831015.1 Picea engelmannii | reverse complement strand
TAATAATAAAATGTGGTTTCTTCTATCTTGCTTTGTGATCTATTGTGTATTCAGTATTTGTGGTGATTATATTTGTAGATCTATTTAGGTTATTAACAAGTGGTATCAGAGCACTTTCCTTGATAGACATTGTGGGCAAATATTTTTTATTTTTGTAGATTTTATTTTTTTTGAGAAGAAAAAAGAGGGTCGCGACATTCCAGAAATTTTCGGTATATTTTTGTGAAAAAAAATTGTAGAAATAGGTTGTATATTTGAGTTCCTCTCAAAAAAACACCCAAGTTGAAAAAAAAAATCGTCTAAAACGGAGTTCGGGAAGTCAAGATATTGAAGTTTTTAAAATCTACAAATTTTCAATGTTTTTTTTTCCGCGGACGGCGACGCGATTTTATTTTATTTTTGTAGCAGCTGGAGGCCGAATTTTCCCAAACAAATTACAGATCTGAGTTCCTCTCACAATTTCAACCAATTTAAAAAAAAAAATCAACCGAAATGGAGTCTGAAAAGTGAAGTTATGAGCATTTTAAATTCAACAGTTTTTTAGGGTTTTCCAAAAAAAACCGCGATTTTCTGTCGTAACTTATTGTTCTATTTTTGGGGTTTTTCATGATGGCTACGGGACTGAAGAGTTCATAGGGTGCTTAGATGGTTATTTCCTCTCAAACCCTCAAAGAAATTCTACAAATTACTGAAGCATTCAAATCTCAATTGTATGACACATTGGATGCTAGATTGCATAACCTTACAGATGGCCTCAATGATAGTTTTTGTAGTATTCAAGATTCATTGGATATCATGCAGGAGATATTTCTTATGGCAAACATTAGGGATGAATATAATAAAGAAATATATGTTTGGTATGATTTTGAGGCTGATTGTGATGATTGGTATATGGATAGTTGTCATTTCTGGGATGACAACCACTTTCATATTTTATTTGATGACTTTAATCCACCTTCTATAGAGAGAATCAATGTGAAAAATCGAGAACCAATGATTATTACCAGTGTCCATCCTGCATATTCTACAGTGGTATTATTCCTTTCATATTTTGCTATGACACTTTTCCACTATGTAGATGGATCTTCTTATTTGGATCCACATGACAGGTGTTAGTCTTTAGAGCATCATTTTGAGTTGGTTAATGGGTTCCAAAATCTTCCAAGGGGAGTTCACATGAGCACTTGGACATGGGACCCGGGCTTACGATGGTGGTTGGACTACTTCAGCATGGTGGCTTTCCTTTCTACATGGGACCATGGTTCTACAGTCTTCTTCAACATTATGGTCCACAATTATCCATGGGACCCTGGTATATGGTTATACATCAAGCGTTGAGGACAACGCTTTCATAAGAGGGATGGAATGTTAAATAGATAGATAGGTAGTAATGGGGGGCCAGAGGGCCCATAGTGATAATAGTGAAGGTCATTCAATGTAAGGTGGACTAGGTCCACTATATTATTAAATAAGGCCCACTATGGTAGTTAGATATAATAAATGTAAGAGGACTTCTTCGAAGGTTCTACTTCTAGAAGATTCTTCCTCTAGAATGTTCTTAGGTGATGGTAGCACTATATAAAGAGGTTCAAGCAATGTAATGGGATATGAAGAGAAGTATTGTATTGTAGAGCGGTAACTCAATAGGAGGATGCCCCCTCAAAGAGGCAAATGAACATGAGAGGATCTCTTCCATAATAGGATCCATTGTAGGGTATTTCCCTGCCTCAAGGGTTTGGTAATAATAAAATGTGGTTTCTTCTATCTTTCTTTGTGGATCTATTGTGTATTCAATATTTGTGGTGATTATTTGTGTAGATATATTCAGGTTCTTAACACAATTAGTTCATATGCAGATACTAAACATCCGACCAGATTCAGGAATATAAGTGAAGATCGCTTGACTGTTTGCAAAATATCATGTGAATGTCTTACTTATCCATAAATCCATAAATTGATGCTTACAAAAAAATAATTTGAAGACACTCCGAAAATCCATTGCTCAAATGCCGAAATGGAGTACATTGTTGAATTCCTGGCAAAAAATTGTGCAAAATTGATATAAAATACTCAAAATTATGTCAAGGTACCCCTCGACATGCTTTACGGTGTTACCTCAATGCCTTGTACCCTCGACACACATTACGAGGTAAAACCTACATTAAATTGTGTGTACAATGCGTTGGGTTGTGCAACAATAAATAGGGCACACCCCTTTACCAATTCTCTGAAAACCGTGGTTGGCTTCTAAATATAGCGTGGTTGGTTTCATAACCAAATCCGCACCTTTACGTGAATTGGTTAAAGTTTGGTATTATATATAGTAGGTCGGGGGGTTGAGCACCACCAACCATACTATATAACCATTTTGTTGGTGTATTTACTATGTATAACACATAGGTTAAAACCCTCCGCATGATTTGTTTGGAATACATGTTATATTGTTATAACAAATATAACAATATGTTATAAACAACATATATATGTATAACTCCTGCGCGAATTTCGATGATAGTCTTGTGTTCTAATGGAATGGTTACATGGTAGTTCAACGGATCAAGGGCTAAGGGTTGAGGGATTAGGCCCTTGGCCCTTTAGCCACCCAAATGAACCTTTACATTAATTTAAATACAATATAACACATATAAAGGTTAAGTTTCATCACGTGGCTTGTTGGTTGTTGCAGGTATGTTAAGACTTTGGTGGTTATGGAGGTCATGGGGCCAAACCCTATTGACTCCAAAATTTTACAATGTATTAACCATTACTGGCCAATGAGGGGCTACCATGTGGAAGCCTCTCATTGGCTCTTCAATGCCACGTGTCAAACGATAATTGAACCACTTGTTAGTTTGGAGGTACAACTTGCCAACTCATCTACCCAATCAATTGATCAGTCCATCTGGCACCTACTATACCATATGTCACTGTTGATGTCACCATGCCACGTGTCACCCTCTGGTGGTGCCACGTGGCACCATTATTTTTTCTAGTTTGACCAAACTTTGACCAACCATAACTTTTGCATACAAGCTCTATTTGACGCATCGTTGGAAAGCTAACAACGAGCTCTACGCAATATTGCCATTTTTACGAACTTTTGAGACGGTCGAATTTTGAGCTTTTATGGATCTCCTGGGACCTATGTGAGCATTCTTGATCCTCTTAGACCTCTGTGAGTGTTTCTTAGATCCTCTTGGATCACACCTTCCCACTAAAGAACTTTTGGACCTCCAAAAGTATAGATATTCAACAACTTAGTGATGATAATTCACTCTTCCATCTTATTGATTCTTTTAGAAATAAGTCTTCATCTTGGGTCTTCGATCTTAGGTACTAGATCAATGTACTTATGTCTTCTTCTCTGGAATATAGCTCTGACTCTAACATCTGGCACTGTAGCTAATATGATATATAGCTTCAGTTCTGGCTCATAGATTCCCTGACAACAAAAGTCATGTTCATTGAATCACTAAAATACCTATATATGTATTTCAACATCCACTCTCATCTCCTTCTATGGAAGATAGTCTATCTCAACCAATGTGAAACCAAGTTGAATGTTGATCTATGCCTTTCCCATTTGAACTCTTTGTTATGCTTGATGTATATGTAGAAGTTTGTGAATGAATACTTTGTTCATTGTCGCTTCTGCCTTGAAAAACAATTATGCTTGTACTGTCATCATCTATACTTGATTGCTTCTGTTCAAGGTATATATCCATACAAACATGACATGGTATTTAAAATATGCTTATAGCATGCACCTTTGTGTGCGTCTTAAAAGAGGATTATCCATAAATCAGGTGAGAATGCTTTTGCCTCACTTTCCCAGTATTATTCATCCTTCCCGCTTGGATAACGAGCACCTGACTCATCACCACCATAATGAAGACGAAAATAATATTGTTGATCAAGTTAACCATTCCCTTAAATTCACAAACTCTCACATTCATTGTTGCAGTAGCCAACCACATTCCACTTATTAGTAATAAACAAAACAATGAAACTGAATATACAGATGTGAAAGATAATGAACCATCAACATATCTACCCTTCTTAACATGAACAACATTAACCAAAGGACCTATTGTGATTTCAACCGTAGGTTTTATATTTGGATCCTGGATACTAGCATTAGTTAGCATATGCCCTATAGTGACAACTGTCAAATTTATCTTCATCTGATGAGCTCTCACAATGAACTCAATCCCATCCTTGAAGAGATGATACTTGTTTTGTTCCCTGTAGAAAATGACCTTCTTGGCATTAAAAGTATGGACTTCCCAAAACCATCTCACAAATGTCGAGTGGAACAACATCTAACTCTACCTCATCAATGAAGTTGGATGTGATCACAAATTGTAACTTGCACTGCTTAGTTACCTCTACCTGTGCATTATCACAAATCCATCCCAAAGGATACAGTCTCAGATGAGGCCTAGTTTCCAATCCCAACTTCTGAACAACTTGCTCTGAAATAAGATTCACTTGCAATCCACTATCAACAAGTGTATCAATCTTAGTGTGATTTGAGATAACTCGTAAATGAAATAGATCTTTTCTTTGCCTTCCATCGGGGATTACTTTAGATTTTGAAGAAGAAATACATGAACTGAAACTTGCAGCAAAAGATTTACCTTTGATTCCCATAACTATAAGCTTAATTTCATCCTCAGAATCTGATCCAAGATCATGAACTATGGTCATGGTCTTCTTATTACCCTTTCTAGGATGAGCCTACTTCGGCTTCAATGTTAGATGCAACTTCCAACAATGTTTCTCATCATGTCCTTTTTTCTTTCAATGAGAACATGTATGCTTCTTCATTTCTTTACCCTTCGACTGCTTCTCAGAGTTATGTGGATTCCTTTTTCCTTCACCACCAATTCTCTTGGCCTTCTTTCGATCCTCATACATTTGTTTCACCATGGTCTTCATTGCCATGAACCCATAAAATAATGCCTCTTCAGTACCGAAAGGATTTGGATTAGATGAATCTTTGTCTTTTGTTGAAGTCATTTCTTGCTTATGAAATGCATGCCTTGAACCAATCTCAAGAATGTACTCTTCAAACAATCCTTTACTAAGCTTGGATTTGGACCTCATAAGCATTCACTTGCAAATACACGTCAAAACCAACTCCGATACCACATGATCCGAAAATACCACACGAGTTATAATACCAACTTTATCCTTAAATATTAACAAACTATGATACTAATTAAGTCCAAAGAATCCTTAGATGCCAATTAGTTCATATGTAGATACTAAACATCCGACTAGATTTGGGAATATAAATGAAGATCACTTGACTATTTTCAAAATATCGTGTGAATGTCTTACTTATTCATAAACCCATAAACTGATGATTAATTTGAACTGTAAATGAGATGACACAACATAAAATAAAAGATCTCTCTCTCTCTCTCTCTCTCTCTCTCTCTCTCTATATATATATATATATATATATATATATATTAATTAGTATACATCACTGCATCTTCAAAGTCCCTTTAAATACCATGATTGCTCTTCATCATCTCAAAATTCCAAATTACATTACAATATAGGCTTACAATAACACAATTTGAAGACACTCCGAAAATTTCCTGTTTAAATGCAAAAACAGAGTACACCGTTGAATTCCTGGAGAAAAATCGTGTAAAATCGATATAAAATACTTGAAATTTCGTCAAGGTAACCCTCGACATGTTTTATGGCATCACCTCAATGCCTTGTATCGCCATGCATTACAAGGCAAAACCTGCATTAAATTGTGTGTACAATGTGTTGGGTTGCACGCCATTAAATAGGATGTGCCCCTTAACCAATTCTCTGAAAATCGTGGTTGGCTTCTAAATATAGCATGGTTGGTTTCATAACCAAATCCGCACCTTTAGGTGGATTAGTTAAAGCTGGATGTAAACTTTGATTTGCTTACTTGTGATGGAGAGTTGAATGCAGAGAAGTTGGATAATTGGGTCAAACAAATTGACGTGTACTGCATGGTACAAAAAATCACACAGGACACTTCAAAGATATAGTTCGCTACACTTCACCTCAACAAGACAATGTTGATATGGTGGGAGAGTCAGACACAAGCTGATCTTATTCAACATGGTAAAGTCATTTCTTCATGAATTGAATTTACTTCTGCATTAAGAAAACAATTTTATCCATTAGCTTATATGCAAACATCAATGATTGCTTGGCAACATCTGAGACAAGGAAAAGGGAAAATTGTTCAAGCTTATACACAAGAATTTAAGAGGAAGGCATTATCTTTGGGAATTCCATTACATACTCCTAAGACTCTCCTAAAGTATATTGGTGGTATGCGCTCATATCTTCCCCATACTATATTGGTGTTCAATCCTACTAATATTGACGAAGTATCAGTTCAAGCTACACATCTTACAGCCAACAAAGAAACCATATTGAAGATGAGTCGTGAAAGCCACATAAAAAGAAGAGTAAGAAGACAACTACAGTGAAGAAGGATGAAATGAAAAGGCCTACATGTTCTCACTGCGAGAAGAAAGGGCATGATGAGAAGCATTGTTGGAAGTTGCATCCATAATTGAAGCCGAATGGGCTCAGCCTAGGAAGGGTAAAAAGAAGACCATGACCATGGTGCAGGATCTTGGATCAGATTCTGAGGATGAAACCAAGGATACAACTATGGAAATCAAACGTAAATCTTTTGTTGTAAGTTTTAGTTCGCATACTTCTTCCACAAAGTCTAAAGTAATCCCTAATGAAAGGCAAATAAATGGCATGTTTCATTTATTAGTTATATCAAAGCACACTAATATCGATACACTTGTTGATAGTGGATCGCAAGTGAATCTTATTTCAGAGCAAGTTGTTCAAAAGTTGGGATTGGAAACTAGGCCTCATATGAGACCATATTCTTTGGGTTGGATTTGTGATAATGCTCAAGTACAAGTAACTAAGCAATGCAAGTTACAATTCACGATCACATCCAATTTCATTGATGAGGTAGAGTTAGACGTTGTTCCACTTGACATTTGCGGGATGGTTTTGGGAAGTCCATACTTGTACGATAGGAAGGCCATTTTCTACAGGGAACAAAATAGGTATCCTCTTTTCAAGGATGGGATTGAGTTCATTATGAGAGATCATCAGATGAAGACGAATTTGACAGTTGTCACTACAGGGCACATGCTAGCTAATGCTAGTATCCAGGATCCAGATTTACAGCCTACGGTTGAAAGCAGAACAAGTCCTTTGGTTGATGTTGTTCCTATTAAGAAGGGCAGATATGTTGATGGTTCGTTCTCTTTCGCATCTATATATTCAATTTTGTTGTTAAATTTATTATTAATCAATGGAATATGGTTGGCTATTGCAACAATGAATGTTGAAGATTGTGAATTTAAGGGAATGGTTAACTTGGTCAGCAGTATTGTTTCAATGTTCATTATGGTTGTGATGAGTCAGGTGCTTGTTATCCAAGCAGGAAGGATGGATGATATTGGACAAGTGAGGCAGACGCATTCTTAGTTGATTTTTGAATAATCCTATTTTAAGAAGCATATAAAGGTGCATGATATAAGCATATTTTAAATAATATGTCATGATCGTATGGATGTATACCTTGAACATAAACAATCAAGTACAGATGATGACAGTACAAGCATAGTTATTTTTCAAGGCAGAAGCAACAATGGACAGAGTATTCATTCAAGGAATTTTACAAATACATCAACAATACAAGAACAAAGAGTCCAAATGGGCAAGGCATAGATCAACATTAGACTTGATTTCATATTGGCCAAGATAGACTATCTTCAGCAGACGAAGATGGGAGTGGATGTTGAAATACAAGTACATGTATTGGAGAGATTCAATGAACAAGACTTTTGTAGTTTGGAAATTTATGATCCAGAACCAGAGCTATATATATATGTATATATATATAGTGCCAGAGTCATGGCCATATTCCAAAATAAGCAGACAAAAGTGCACTGATCTAGTGCCAGAGTCATGGCCATATTCCAAATAAGCAGACAAAAGTGCACTGATCTAGTGCCAGAGTCATGGCCATATTCCAAATAAGCAGACAAAAGTGCACTGATCTAGTACCTAAGATCGAAGACCCAAGATGAAGACTTATTTCCAAAAGAATCAACAAGATGGAAGAGTGAATTATCATCACTAAGTTGTTGAATATCTATACTTTTGGAGGTCCAAAAGTTCTTCAGCGGGGAGGTGTGATCGAGGAGGATCTAAGGAATGCTCATAGAGGTTCAGAAGGGTCTGGAACGCTCACAAAGGTCCTAGGAGATCCATAGAAGCTCAAAATTCGTCTGTCTCAAAATTTTGTGAAAAATACATTATTGCGTAGAGCTCGTCATTAGATTTCCAATGGCGTAAACAATGTGTCAAACATAGCTTATATGCAAACGTTATGGTTGGTCAAAGTTTAGTCAAACCTGGCAAAGTGGGGGTGCCACGTGGCACTGCTAGAGGGTGACACATGCCATGCTGACATGGCACATAATGAGTTGGTAGGGTTCGTCAACAACTGAGTTGGCATCCAAGTGGTTCAATCAGTTCATGACACGTGACATTTGAACAACCAATGAGAAGTTACCACGTGACAACTTCCCATTGGCTAATGTTCATTAGTGTTGTATAATTTTTTGTTGGAGTCAACAAGGTTCAACCCCATGATCTCCAAAGCCACCAAAGGTCTTAACAAATCCCACGCTACCAATACACCATGTGATGTCACTTGATATGAATGTGGCAAACTATATATTTAAAGTTTATACAAAGTTCATATGGGCGGCCAAGGGGCCGAGAGCCCAAGCCCTCGACCCTTGGCCCTTGATCATGTTATACCACCATATAACCATACCATGGCACAAAGGAGGAGTTTAACATATAGTTCGATGGGAGTAGTTATAACCATATATATATATATATATATATATATACACAACATATTGTTACCATTCAAAAGTGCACGTGGGGGTTTGTTAACTACATACTATATATAACATATATTATATATCCATGTCAACAACTATATCCACATCCACGAACTTCGCAGAGGTTATAGCTATAAAATGGTTATATAGTATGGTCGGTGGGGCTCGAACCCCCAACCTACTATATATAATATATAGTTTTAACCAACTCCCCTATAGTTAGGATTTGGTTATAAAACTTAACAAAATGTATGCCAATAATTTTCGGATTTTGGCTAGAAGGGGCACTCTATTTAATGGCGCAAATCCCAAGGTTTTGTACAGACATTTTGATGCAGGACACACACAATTTTATGTAGGTTTTTCCTTGTAATGCATGCCGAGGGTACAAGGCACTTGAGGTAACACCGTAAAGCGTGTTGAGGGGTACCTTGACAAAATTTCATGTATTTTATATCAATTTTGCATGATTTTTTTGCCAAGAATTCAACGCTGCACTCTGTTTCTGCATTTGAGCAGTGGATTTTCTGAGTGTCTTCAAAATTGTGTTTTTGTAAGCCTGTATTGTAATGTAATTTGGAATTTTGAGATGATGAAGAACAATCATGCTATTTAAAGGGACTTTGAAGATGCTGTGAAGTCTATCAATTACATGTATATTTGAGTTCTTTTATTTTCTTTTGTGTTATCTCATTTATAGTTCAAGTTATTCATCAGTTTATGGGTTTATGGATAAGTAAGACATTTACATGATATTTTGCAAATAGTCAAGCAATCTTCATTTATATTCCCGAATCTGGTTGGATGTTTAGTATCTACATATGAACTAATTAACATCTAAGGATTATTTGGGCTGAATTAGTTTCAGAGTTTGTTGATATTTAAGGAGCAAGTTGGTATCAAAACCCATGTGGTATTTTTCAGATCATGTGGTATTTTTAGATCATGTGGTATTAAAGTTGGTTTTGACGTTTATTTGCAAGTGAATGCTTACGAGGTCTAAACTCAATCTTGGTAAAGGATCGTTTGAAGAGTACATTCTTGAGATTGGTTTGAGGCATGCATTTCATAAGCAAGAAATTGCTTCAACAAAAGACAGGGATTCCTCTAATCCAAATCCTTTCGGTACTAAAGAGCTCATCTCTAATTATCATCTCTACAGGGAAGGCCATTTTCTACAGGGAACAAAATAAGTATCATCTCTTCAAGGATGTGATTGAGTTCATTGTGAGAGCTCATCGGATGAAGACTAATTTGACAATTGTCACTATAGGGCACATACTAGTCAATACTAGTGTCCAGGATCCATATTTGCAGCCTATAGTTGAAAGTAAAACAAGTCCTTCGATTGTTGTTGTTCTTGTTAAGAAGGACAAATGTGTTGATGATGCATTCTCTTTTTTGTTTGTGTATTTAGTTTTGTTATTCATTTTATTACTAATCAATGGATAATGGTTTGCTATTGCAACAATGAATGACATAGTTTATGAATTTAAGGGAATGGTTAACTTGATCGATAGTGTTGTTTCAGACTTCATTATGGTTGTGATGAGTCAAGTGCTTGTTATCCAAGCAGGAAGGATGGATGATACTGGACAAGTGAGGCGAAAGCATTCTCACTTGATTTTTGAATAATCCTCTTTTAATAGACATATAAAGGTGCATGCTATAAGCATCTTTTAAATAGCATGTCATGTTCATATCGTTGTATACCTTGAACATAAGCGATTAAGTACAGATAATGACAGTACAAGCATAATTGTTTTTCAAGGTAGAAGCAACAAGAGACCGAGTATTCATTCAGGGGCTTATACAGATACATCAAGCAGAACATAGAGTCCAAATGGGCAAGACATAGATCAACATTTGACTTGGTTTCATATTGGCTGAGATAAACTATCTTTAGCATACGAAGATGGGAGTGGATGCTGAAATATAGAATATAGGTATCGCAAAGATTCAAATACTTTTATGAGCCAGAACTAGAGCTATATATCATATTAGCTATAGTGATAGAGGATTGAGTCAGAGCCATATTCTAGAGAAGCATACATAAGTGCATTGATCCAGTACCCAAGATCGAAGACCCAAGGTGAAGACTCATTTCCAAAAGAATCAATAAGATAAAAGAGTGAATTATCATCACTAAGTTGTTGAATATCTATACTTTTGGAGGTCCAAAATTTCTTCAGTGGGGAGGTGTGATCCAGGAGGATCTAAGGAATGCTCACAGAGGTCCAGGAGGATCTGAAACGCTCACAAAGGTCCCAAGGGATCCATAAAATCTCAAAATTCGACTATTTCAAAAGTTCGTGAAAATGACATTATTGCGTAGAGCTCGTTGTCAGATTTGAATGATGCAAACAACAAGTCAAAAAGAGCTTGTATGCAAAAGTTATGGGCAGTCAAAGTTCAAGTCAACCAGGTAAAAAGGACATGTTTCATGTCCGTGTAGTGACACATGACAAGATCGTACAAGTGACGTGTCCACACACCCAAGGTGCCACGTGGACTGATCATACCACTGACTGGGCAACACAAGTGGTTCAATCACAGGTTGACAAGTGGCATCCAAGTGGTATAATGGTGTGTTGGCACGTGGCATTGAAGAGTCAATGAGAGGCTACCACATGGTAGCCCCTCATTGGCCAATAATGGTTAATACGTTGTAAAATTTTGGAGTCAATAGGGTTCGAGCCCATGACCTCCAAAGCTCCACGCCTTAACAAAGCCGGCTTACCAACATACCACACATTATGACTTGATATATATGGCTTATTATATATTTAAGTTTATATTATAAGTCAAATGGGTGGCCAAAGGGCCGAGGGCCTAAGCCTTTGACCCTTGGCCATGTTATACCACCATATAACCATACCATGGCGCGTAGGAGGAGCTTAACATATAGTTCGACGGGAGTAGTTATAACCATATCTTATTACAATATATATATTATATTGTTATGTTGTAACAACCATTCAAAAGTGCATGTGGGGGTTTGTCAACTACATACTATATATAGCATATAGTATATATACATGTCAACAACTATATCCATATCCACAAACTTCACAGAGGTTATAACTATAAAATGGTTATATAGTATGGTCGATGGGGCTCGAACCCCCGACTTACTATATATAATATAAAGTTTTAACGAACTCCCCTATAATTAGTCTTTGGTTATAAAGCCTAACAAAATGTATTTAATGTATGCCAATAATTTTGGATTTTGGTCAGAAGGGGCGCCCTATTTAATGGCACAAACCCCAAGGCTTTGTACACACATTCCAAGGCACTACACACACAATTAATGCAGGTTTTTCCTCGTAATGCATGTTGAGGGTACATGACACTTGAGGTAACATTGTAAAGCATGTCGAGGGGTACCTTGATGAAATTTTGAGTATTTTATATCAATTTTGCACGATTTTTCACCAGGAACTCAATGGTGCACTCTGTTTCTACATTTGAGTAGTGAATTTTCGGAGTGTCTTCAAAATTGTGTTTTTGTAAGCCATATTGTAATGTAATTTGGAATTTTGAGATGATAAAGAAGAATCATGCTGATTAAAGGGACTTTGAAGATTCCGTACCACCTTTATGGAGTAGAAATATAAGAGCCCAGAAGATTACTGGATGATTAATTACCAGATTTTGATTTGTTTAGGATAGAGGCAGTCTCATATTCCTTACAATACATTGTTGTTTTTATCACTACTGGAGTCGCACCACAAGGGTATTGCGTCATAGAAAATAAGTAGTTGGTCATCCAAGTAGTGGATTACTAGTTGATTGTAGGTTATTTGTACAAATTGGGTGTGGATAATTGAAGGAATTCCAATGGTGTATACAAGAAGAGAACCATGAAAAAAGTACGAGCAAAGTTAATATCAGGATGATGCTAGAAAAGAAGGAATAAGTCCTCATTAAGCTCATTGACCCTTGAGTCATGTAGAGGAGGGATTTCAAGGGAAAATTAGAGCAAACCCCCATTATGGAGCATGACTTCACAAACATCGAGTAGTTCCCCAAGCTACAACCAACATATTACATGCATGAAGTTCAACAATAGCGAGAGGAAGTCAGAAGTGGTTGGTGAAGTGAAACCACATCAAATATCCTCACTTATCAACATGATATGAGTCCCCATTTTCGAGTTATCATGTTGGTGCAGTGCTGCATAAAATTTATACTAAGCACAATACATCAAGGGAAGTTATGGATGGATAAACCATACCCATTCTCAATTGAACTTGTTCAAGACTTTACAAGTCTATCTACAAATGGACCAGAAGTTAACACAACCTTCCAATAACATGAAAGGGCCAAGAAGGCTGGAGAAGAAGACTTCTATACATGCTATGGAACTCATAGAGACCACAAGTGGGCTAGCATCGCCTCCATCAACTCAATTCTAATGTCAATGGTGACCATGATTCTTACTTGTCATGTGATTAGGAAATGGAAAAGGGGAGAATGTAACCTTGAAATGATCGCAGTAGCAAAGGTATGCTTAGAAGGTCAACACCTAAATTGGTGTCAATTCTTCCTAAATTAGTTCATTGAGGTCACCATTGAGTCCCTTGTAAAATTGCCACCCTTCAACTTCTTGTTGGAGTTTACTGTGTTCAATTTGGAGCCATTACAAGCATGTCAACTCCTTCTAAAAGTTTGGTCTCAGTAGCATTTGCACCTTGGAGGGAATGAAAGGAAGAAGACCACATGGAATTTAATGACAAAGTCTTCATAAGTTGGTACAAATGGATGATGGAGTCAACATGATATCAACCTCAATAACTGCTACCAAAAGTGGCTAAGGTTTGAGGCCACGAGAGACAATAATTATGTGAAGCCTATCATGGAGGGTACGAAACAGATACAGGTAAATACATTACCCGTTATCCTAACAGTCAACACCATTAAAGGAGATGTGCAGAGCCATCTAGGAGTCAAGACCACAACCTCGGGCCAAGGATATGTTTTCCTTTCCATAAAGAAAAAACAATAGGAGGGGGGGAAAGACAAATTTGAGAAGGTCCCAATTTTATACCATGACCTATTGTTTGTCTTGGCAACATAAGAGTAGAGAAAGAGGAAGGAATTGAAGGCGAGAACCTCTTTGAGTTAGGTTTTGGAACATGGAAAGACATCTAGGGTGGCGACCACAACAAAACCTACCTTCAACATGCACCATATTTTCATCACACACAAGGAAAACTAGACGAGGGAAGAGGTTCACAAGGGGATTACCGAGTTGGTAGAGATATTGATACAAAACCCTACTAGGAAGAAGTCGGGGAATCACCCACCATCAACTATGAAATGACTAATCACATAAGTGCATGAAATAACCTCTACAGTAAAGGAAATCAA
The DNA here is from genome assembly GCA_009831015.1 of Picea engelmannii. Taxonomy (NCBI): domain Eukaryota; kingdom Viridiplantae; phylum Streptophyta; class Pinopsida; order Pinales; family Pinaceae; genus Picea; species Picea engelmannii. The sequence goes on along the minus strand of WSFP011430240.1, from coordinate 7,396 downwards.
AACTAGGACTTTACAACCCCCACGGGCAAGCATTACATCCCCTCTTGTTAGTGCAATTCCCTTGGTGCAAGTTAAGCCAACGAAAAAGAAACTTGTGGTTGACCTCACTTAAGAGGAGAAACCCCCATCACCCATGGGAGGGGAAAGATTGAAATGGATCCTCTGGACATAGTTGAGATTCAATAGACACAAAGGATTGAACAATGAGAAGAGGGTCACAACCAGATTGAGGGTCACAACCCAAGATGTAAAATGCAAGAGGGTTCATATAGTCAATTAAAGAAGCAACAAACCAGAACAAGAGGGAATGATAAAGGCCCCTGAAAAGACCTAGCTGGTGGGGTGAACCAACTAGAAGAGAAAGAGAAGTAGTAAGAAGAGGAAAATATAAAAGAATGCGAGGACAAGCAAGAGGAGTAAGAGATTGACAAAGAACACAAAGGTGAGGAGATGGAGGATGTCCTACTGGATGCTATCACAACCTATATGATCGGGATCTCACCTCCATCCATTCCAATAGAGCCCCTACACTAGACGATTTCCTTGTAGCTGATCTCATTGTTGGAACAAGACCACGATTACCTATTAACATTAGTGCAAGTGTGTGAAAACGATTTTGATATCTCGCAACACATTACTGCAAATGTCCAAGAAAGAATAAAGAATGCAACTATTCACCTTAGTGCCAATGTGGACCTTGATTACAATGAGGAGAGCAACAGGTTGAGCACAACAACAATAATGTCACAACCTTTTAGCTTGTATGGATCCAATGACATCATTGCACTCCCAGGCCTCACATCCATTCGATAAAAACGAGGTCTCAATAAGAGATTTAATTAGTCTATGTTTCATTTTAGGAAATGAAATTTGATATTGACTATTACGAAATAAGAGGGATCTAACACAACTTAAAAAACAAAATAATCGGTTGTAGGTGTCGCTAGATGAGGCAAGCAACATATGACAAGAAAATATGCCCATGGAAGATCGTTGAGCAACTACAAAAAGAAATTGCACATATAAAGAAGGGGAGACATAAGATCAAGGAAACCCATGACACGTAATGATCAACATAACAACAAAGAATGTTCCAAATTTTATGAAGCCCAAAGCTCACTGCAAGGTCAACTAATAAGAGGAAGGAAAAGATTTAAGTGGCAACTGATCAATGGAAAGAGATTTTGATTGTAACCTAAAACTAGGTATAGATCATCAAGAAGAGGAAACAAGTAGTCAAAGGAATCCAATAAAAGATCAATCGACTACAATAAGAAGCAAAATAAATGCTAGACCCCCCAGACTGAGAAGAAAATATTAGGGATATAGATTGCAAATGTAGAGCTAGACCAACTCTTCCAATCTACCAGGCAAGTCTAGTCACATCTTCGATAGCTCCAACTATCACAATAAGGCACTACAATAACTCAAAAATCCATAGGAATCAACTAATCATAAGTACAGGAAACTTGGCCCTAGGCACCTAACCCTGGCCAATCCAATGTATACATGGTGGGTTTGAAGATATTGGTGGGTAAATGGACTTAGGAATTTGATGAATTCCTTGATTTCGAGAACAAATTTTTAGAGGTGGTAATGAAGTTGGGCTCCTCTTCTAGGAAGGATGCAGAGTTGAGTAAGGACTATGAAAGTTGACTCAAGGGTGAGTTGACGTGTGTGGTTAGGGTTTGTTAGGCCCTTCATTTTGAATTTTGGAAACAACCACATTATGGTAGAAGGAGGGGACATAGTGACATAGACTTAGTGAACATAATAGGTGGGAGTCATGCCATGTAGAGCATAGACTGCCAACAACATTAAGGAGCCTCGATGCTAAAGGGAGTCTAGAACTAAAATAACAAGTAGTATTTCAAGTGATCAAGGATGAAGACACTTGGCTGGAGTAGAAGCAGATAACAATGAGTTCATCAAGTTGAGACTGGACGAAGGTTAACGACTCTGCATAGTTTGTATGTACCTTCCCATCCTCGAGTACAATACTATATAATGTAAAGGCTTAGGCCTATGGGTGGGTTGGTTTTTGGTTGTTTTGTAGGTTATCAATTGGTTACAATTTGGGGTATTAGTGGGGGTTTTGTTGTTGGGTAGTTGTGCATTGTTGAATGCTATGGTTATCACAAGGTACCATATAAAGGGTTTTGGGGTTAATATTGTTTATGTCCTCTGTAATGCATTGTATATGGTTGCAGTCCTCTAACTGGCTAATGAGAGATGCAATTGCTTATGTTGAATGTTAATGGAATGAGGCTCCCATTTAAATTTTTTATTGTCTTTCTTTTATATGGTGATGATTTATTCTATTATATTCCTTGTTTGTGTTGATAAATGAATATAATTTGCTTGAATCTATGTTGCACTCTTAGGCAAGATGGTGGTATTGATTGTCTTGGTTCGTTGATCATTGAATATGTTGACATGGGTTGTAGCCTCAAGGGAAAACTTTTGCATACTAGTTAAGATAGAAGTATGGGTGATGGGTTGGGTGTCAGTCACAACAATAATATTGTGTGAGTCCTATACAAGATTTAGTCTTAGCACAATGCTTCGGGTGAGACCTTCCTCTTCACCAGGATGAAAAATGCCAGTGCTTAGACTATAACGAACCCCCTTTGTTGGACATTGATGTAGGCCCTGGTCTGAAATTGAGCAAACAACTATATTTGATGTTTTAATAATCTCCCATCATGTCATGTCCAAATGTAATGACTGACTATGGGGCCAATAATGATGGTGCAAGTTCCTTTTAATATTTATATTTTTTCCTACATAGGATTTTGGAAAATACATGATTTATTCTGTGATTGGCATGGTTAGTTCCTTTAGCATTTAACAAAACTTTTTTGAAGGATTTTCAAGCTCGTAAATTTAATAAAATTTGTTCAACAATGCTTTTTCTTTCCACATACTACTTTTATGATTTACATTCACATTGGTTGATGTGTCGGCTTTATCTCAACATCATTTTGCATGTAATTTATAGTTGTTATGCTCTATAGGGGTGATTTTTCGTAGCATAACTTTTGACGATTTCTTTTACACATACAAATGTTCCACGCTTTTTTGAAAATAACAACGATCTTCGACAATAACAAAAATCTTCTAAAATCTACAATTATATAGATTTCAAACAACATAAATATTTTGTCAAAAAATTAGCCTTGAAACCCACTTTGTTACCCATTGTTATGAGCAACTTATTCTCTTATAAACACTAATGTGTGAGTAACTCATTATAATTCAAAATAGAGAATAACCTACCCCAAAATAAACAAAAATACCTCCATCACAAAAATTGTTGAAAACCTTATACAATTTATATTAATACTCTTATTGTCTTGTTCTTTTGAACTTGATTTTCTATTTTAAATATTTTTTTTGAAAAAAATGCAACATTATATTAAATTGTGTATATATATATATATATATTTTTTTTGCATTTTATTCATATATGACAAAATTACATCACTTATTGTAGCAATTTATTAAAGAGAAGAAGTAAAAAATCTCGGTGGATTTATATTTAAGAGATAAGGTTATTTATTTGAAGAAACTATGACAAAGTCATTCTTTATCTCATAATATTCATAGTTACTATGATCTTGCTTTCAATTATGATTATGCATTATATTTTACCTTGTTAACTAATTGTAATAAGAGTAGCTAAATGCTTTACAATCTAATATGAAAGAGATGTTAACTTAACATTATGTGAAAAATGTTAAATATAAAACAAATAATAGGAAGATGTCAAATAATATAAAGTGAAAAAACTATTAAATAAAAAATAAATAATAAGGAGATGTTGTTTAAATAACACATAAATAACTTTATGTAGGTTACAACATCTAAAAAAAATCAAAAGAAATCAAATTTCTTAAACTTAAACTGTAATATATTTTTTATCATCTTATCTCAATAAATCTCGTTTAAGATAGATATACTCATACACTTTTCACATTCGTTTATTTACCCCTGCAATGGAGAGCTATCACTCGCCTTCAATTGTAGGAGGATCTATTGGACAAGAATGAGCATTACTACGCTTGATTAGTTGGAGTTAATGTAATTATTAAAATAATTGCAAGTAGACTGACATTTTATTATATTATCACGTAGTGATGGAGATGGGTCGCCATTTTCTCTCATCGCTAACCTCACATTATTCTGACTTTAGTTGTGTCACGTAACCAGAGATGCATTTTAATTGCGATATAAAATACAAAGCGAAGGCGATTGGATTTTGATTAAAGATTAGATTTACCCAAAAAGATGAAAACCACAATTCCAATCACATTTCATACTCCAAAGTCAGTAATATAATAAAATACGCGCTTTAGACTTCAGACTCCATTGTTGACCAACCAAACCTCAGAAAAAATAAAAGAGTAAAGTGGCAAGCATTTTGCTTTCTACTATCCTTCCTTCCCTTCCTTGTGGCTTGCTTTCATTTCGTCACAAGTTCGCTGTCTCTTTCTCTCTATGCGTGGACGAGGTGGAGGGTGAGGAAGAAGTGAAGCGTAAACTCAAAGAATATTATGCAGAAAACGAGCAGAGGTGGAAGGATCGATCCCTGACGTGTAAGCACCGGATCATCTAAGTTTTGGCCCACTCAACTGGTTATTCTGGGAGATATTGTAGGGTTCTTCCACCGGTGAAATTCGATGGATTATTGGTGTTTATTTACGGTATATCGTAGGGTGCCCTAAAATTGTTGAAACAATTCGAATTGGGAGGGCTTTTGCGACCCTTACGCCGAGGGGCTCTGAGCTACATACAGCTAATTGGGTTTGGTAGGGATATGCAGAGGGGCACAAGATAGCAGCCATGGATAGTCTCGTCTCTCGCTATCAGGTAACTTCACACTCTCTTTCTGTTGTTATTTTGATTCGGCCGTTTCCATTTAATTAGTATGCACACTCTCACAAAAAAATTGAAAGAGAAAGTAATGGGCTAAGCCAACCATTAAAACAAATTCAAACATTTAACTTAAAAGATGCTCTCGATTTTTTTAATCCAGTCGACAATTGGCGTGGTTCCTGAAGTTAACACGTCCAAATCCCGGCTACTTCTCGTTTACTTGCACTAGGTGCAGCACCCTTGGCTTAAGCCATAGAATCTTTATTTGCTCCCAACTGACATGGGGCTGCAGTGTGCTAGTGTAATTTATCTATATTTCAGTGGTGCAGCACCCTTGGCTTAAGCCATAAAATGTTTATTTGCTCCCAATTAACATAGGGATACATTGTGCCAGTGTAATTTATTTTTATTTCAGTGATGATATATTTAAATTAGAGGACAGTGATGATATTTGTAGACGGCGAGGAAGAGTTGAGATAGGATACTGACTTGTTATATTGGAAAACCTTTTCCGTTTGTGGTTGATGAAAATGCTATATATAGTGGCGTGGCATCCACTCCTTGTAGGCGTAGGGTCCTGTGCACACATGGTTCCACGACTATTAAACCAGTGATCCCATGGGATGCAATCAGTAATCTTCACCACTGTACAGAATACATACATAGGTCATGTCAAAAATATGTTTTAGCTTATTCTATGGATCAATATGACAAACGACTTGGAATCCTCAAATGGATTCCTAGTCTGAACAGAGTGGGTTTTCTTGGTGGGGTTTCATGAATCATTAGTTAGTTTTTACTCAAGAAACTCTGCTAACAGCTCACTCTGTTTTCATATGTTCCTTGGATTCCTGAAGTAAAAAAGAAAGTAAACTAATGAGTCTATGGTTGCTTGTACAGCCAGCGAGTCACACGGGGCTAGTGTCAAACTGCAGAGCCATGTTTAGATGTTACTGTCCAGCCCATCTAGAGAAAGGATTGAGCTTTACCTAAATAGTTCAAAAGCACCCTCATGAACGTTGGAGTAGATTTTGATTCTGAAACTTTACAAGGTATCATTTCTCAGTCGAGGAAACTATTTTTTTGAATAAAAGCTTCCTTTGACTATTAATAAAACAATAATTACATGGCTGTCATCTATACAAAAAAAAGGTGGGCCACAATTGCAGCTGCCACGAGCACTAGCAAGGCTTAAAATTGGTCCAGCTAATTACCAAAACACCCATAAGTCTTACATGTCATTATACTGAGTTTTTAGCAAAACGCAATCATAAATCCATGAAACTAAACTGAAGGCCTTGGGCCTAAGCATAAACAAAGAAACATCAAACAACAGCAGGTAGGAGTCTGACATCGGTTGGTGGTTCATCATGGTCATTGGGGGTTGCCCCAACCTGTACCAACAGGATTGCACTCCACAACGATTGGTTTCCAACCATTATTTCTGGGTTTAGGGGGCTTCGTCGTTTCTGAGATAGCAAGAGCCAGGATCAGGAGGAGGGACAGCTGTGACTCTGCTCCTGCCTCTCTACTGCACGATCAACCCTGCGACGTGGCCTACCCCCTGTTACAGTTTTTCCCTGGTTGCTTGGATAGTCCCCCCCCTGTAGCAGAGTGCGGCCATCAATACCAGCAGATCCATACAGTACCTACAGCAGGATTCTGCCTTTGGATTTGTGCGCTTGCGGGACAGTATTGAGGTGTAGTATTAGTTGCTTTTGAAGGGGACGCTGCTGTCCTGTAGAGAAGGAGATAGAGAGGGCACATGCATGCCTCTGGCATGCATGTGCCAACCAAAGTGCACTTCAGACTTAACTGCTGCTCCAGATTTGGAACTGCTGTTCCTAGATTAGAATTTCCGGTTTGAGAAGTTTTTTTCTTCTATTTTGGAGTCTCCCTTTTCAGCTCAGTATCCAAACTTAGAAGCAGGGTGCACTGCATGAGGTGCTCTATTCCAGGAAGGAGGGCACAGATCCAAAGGAGGCGTAGTTATCCTGATTCCTCTAGCGGGGGTGCACTACTTCTGGCACACTCATCCATACAAGGAGGGCACACTAGCAGATGTGGTTAGGTTTAGGGTTTGACACAGTCAAACTACATGTGTCTGAATTCATTGTATCTTTTTTTACTCCTCAATCTATAAAGGAGAATGGGTGCATCACTGGGTTGGTTAGTGAAATTTTATTTTGAGCTTATGTGCTGTGTATTTTTTCTTTGCAGTCATAGAATACAGATACAGTTTTCAGTGGTTCTGTCTAGTGTATTTTGGCTGTTCTTATTTTCAGCAGTATGTGTTTTAGCAGATTAAAGTAGTTCGAATATATTATTTTGATCGGCATTTAATGTTCAATCTACCTAGACTCTTTAGGGTTTAGTTTCGGAGTGCAGAATCTGCATACCATGGTCTGAAAATTAACATTGCTTGCCCTTTGAGATTACTTGGAGTGGGTTGATTGAGCTTGGATGTGCCATGTGGCTCATGACGTATGTTATAGAGGCCCCTTTCCAAAAATAAATT
>ML866038.1:0-14341 GCA_009831015.1 Picea engelmannii | reverse complement strand
GGAAGAAAACCCAGCAAAAACTTCCTTATCATAAATAGCTTATACAATGTTCAAGAGATAACTCAAACCAATACAAATAGTCCTCCCCAAGAGATGTGCCACTCTTCTCCCTCTCTCCAACTGGTAATTGCAGCTTGCCTCATAAGAGAATGAGCAAGTGAGTTGTGTGTTAGAAGTGAGTTGTGTGTTAGAAGTGAGGCGCTAGCCTCCTATATATACAAGACTGGCACGTGTGAGAGGGTTTCACTGGCAAGGCCGACCTCTCACTCTAGGTGGGTAAACCCCCCTTTAATTAATTCTGGGTCTTCAATAATAACTACTAGGGCCGACTTCTTATTCTGCCCTTTATAATTGTCCGATGACCAATCCGCAAAAGGGGATTTGGTCCTTATACAATTACCGACATGATTAATCCACAATGGGGATTAATCCTAATAATAAAATAATAATAATAATAAGAATGCTCTTCGCAGTTACATTATTTCAACAAGAACATCTCGTATGGAGACAGATCATGAGGAGCAGAAGGCTCCAAAGATGACCGAACAAATCCCTTTGGTGCAGTTAATCACTCTTCAGATCATCGGGAAGAGTTAGTAGAGCCAGAAGGGACTACCCAGAATCAATGCAGTAACCAGAAAGAGACCAACATGGACCCATGACACTTTGCAAGATGCAAAGACATATAGCATTGATGAGACATATCAGAGGGAGCAGATGGCTCCAAAGAAAATATAGACTCAAAGGGAGTCAAGCTTCGGAGGGAGCATGGAGAATTAGAGTAAGCCTGATCTCAGAAAGGATCAGGTGGGAAAAAGAGACGTCTTCCAGGACTGACAGACAGATGACATGAGTTGAGAAGACTAGATCGTAGCTTCAGAGACCTCTAGGAGACATGAAATCTCCTGAGAAGATTCCCTTGTTTCAATGACAGAGGAGGAAGTCGGTCAGAAGGACTGGGATATGGATTTTTCCTTAAGACCAGAAGGGAAGTCAATGGTGACTTCCGAGATTGATCTAACAGATCAAGCATGTTGCAGATAACAATATAGAGATGTACAAAGCCTAATTTGTGTCCAGAGGATTCTCCCAGTAAGAGGGAGAATACTATGACGAGACACTTGCTCCAGTAATCGAAGAAATGGTTCCAGTGTTTGTGAAGACAATTAGAACAACCATGATTCCGATACAGTATGAGAATTAAAGGGAGCAGTCCCTGTATTTGAGATTGAGTTACCTCCATGAAAGAAGAAAAGCTACCTTCAGTATCAACCACTCTCAGTTTCAGAAGAAGTTCTTGCCATGATAGAATAGAAGAGCTACTCTCAAAGTTCAACAGCTACAGTGAGAATAGAGCAGTCATTCTCAACTTCAAAAATAGCAGTTGCAGGTGCAGAGCCCTGGTTCCAGAAGGAACAGTTGCAGAAAAAGTAGAGGACATACTCGCAGGTAGTGAGACAAACAATGCTTTGCAGAAAGCACATAGAACCAACACATGATAATGTAGATTGATTTGCAGCTGAGCAAGTGTACCAAGTTGGTACAATGTGATGTGAAAATTTGGTTTCGAAGTACAAGACAATAAGACTCATGTCTACAAGTTGAAGTAAGCTCCAAGAGCTTGGTATGGCAGGATTGATAGTTTTTTTATGAGCTTGGGACCAAGGGTAAAGTTGATCCCAACCTTTACTTCAAGATTGAGAATGATGGACCAGTTATATTGTTGCTATATGTGGATGACTTATTCTTGACAGATGAAGAAAAGCTCATCACAGATTGTAAGAAGAAGCTTGCTACTGAATTTGAAATGAGGACCTAGGCCCGATGCATTATTTCTTAGGTCTTGAAGTTTGGCAGAGCCCAAAAGAGATTTTCCTTAGTCAAGGAAAGTATGTTGTGGAAATTCTGAAGATATTTGACATGATGGAGAAGAATCTGAAGTTATTGGTTGATACTTCATCAGAAATAGTTGATGTTTCTCTATACAGACAGATGATTGGTTCGTTGATGTATCTGACGAACACCAAACCAGATATATGCTTTACTGTGAACACCTTGAGTCGATATCTGGTGGAGCCCAGACGTGTTCACCTTGTAGCTGCAAAGCATGTGATGAGATACCTTAAGGGTACGTTGGACTATGGCCTCTATTATACTGGAGATTGTGACTTCAGATTGTATGGCTATAATGATTCAGATTGGGCTGGAAGGGCCTCAAACAAAAAAAGCACTTCGGGATGTTGTTTCAATTTGGGGTCAGTCGTGACTTCGTAGCAAAGCAGGAAGCAATCCAATATTGCTCTCGATACGACAGAAGCGAAGTACATTGCAACATACTCCACCAGTTGTGAAGCCATATGGTTTGGAACTTGTTGACATGTCTATTTTGACCTAGAGATGGATGCTACCACGATCTTTTGTGATAACCAGAGTTGCATAAAGATGACAGAGAACCAATTGTTCCACGATAAGATGAAGCACATTGAGATCCGACACCACTACATTCGTGATATGGTACAGAAGAGAGTTGTGAAGCTCCAGTATGTTGGCACAGATGAGCAGGTAGCAGGTGTGTTGACTAAGCCTATGTCTCGTGTGAAGTTTGAGTACTTCCAAGACAAGCTTGGTGTAGTCCGAAAGGACTTCCCTCGAAAGGGGGGGTGGCGTTGATGATACTATGGTATTCTGACCACCAGCAGGGCAGCTTGTTAAGATTTATATCCTAGGGGATTGATCATCCCTGGACATATCCCGTAAGGTCCAGATGGACAGTCTGTCAGAGTGCCAATGTATGTATATACTTGATGTGGTCAGTAGTGTGGCATCTCATTAGGATTTATATCCTAGGGGATTTTATTATCCCTGGACAGATCTCGTAAGGTCCGGATGGACGGTCTGTCGGAGTGCCCACTGTTGTTGTTGTTGTTGTTGTTGTTGTTGTTGTTGATGCTCCTATCTCATTCTATTGCCATTGATGTTGTTGTTCCAGCGTCATGTTGTTGATGTTGATGTTCTAGCTTCATATTGTTGATGATGATGATGTTACTCCAGCTCTGCGCTGCAGATAATGAAGATGCTCAATTTCTACTGATGTTGATGATGAGAAAAACTTCTGATGATTTATAGATATGGCAAACAGTGTTCCAAATGTTGATGACAATGTCTCGTCCTCTTGATGTTGTATTGAGTCCAGTCAGTTGTTATTGATGTTGTCAGTAGAATACCCTTGTTAAGGGGGAGTGTTGAAATATTGTAACTTCGAAGAATATTCTATCTAAGAAGGAGTGTTGAATAATATTGTTATATTATATTTGTTAATTAGGCCCTATTGTGCCTTTGTAAAAGTCGACCCTATTGTGCCTTTGTAAAAGTCGGCCCTATTGTGCCTTGACAATTTAAATGTAAATTAAGAGGGTAAAGTGACAGGTCGGCCCAGACCTAATTTTAGGTTGGCCAGACCACTATTTATAATGGAGGTCAACGCCTCATTTGTACACTCACTCATAATCTCTGCAACAAGAGGAAAAAGTGTGCAAGTCTTGGAAGAGAACTTGTTGCAATTGGGGATGACATCAAGGAGGGTTCTTGGTCTATGTCTTGGTATCTCTTGGTTAAGTAGTGCGCTACTCTTTCATAGTGAAGGAGTAGAGGAGGATCTTCTGCTTTGTTTTTGGTCTATCTATATTAAGGAAGTTTTTGCTAGGTTTCTTCCCCGTGAGGGTTTCCCAAGATAATCTGTGTGTCTCTATTCTTTCTGTGATTGCCTCTCTTTCAGTGACCTTATTTATGCAGCTAATGTGCTAAATGATTATAATAATAAAGAAGAATCGTAACTGCTTGTTCTATAAGTAAAACATTAACAGTAAGAGCACTTCTTAAGTCTATGTTGGTTTATTTCTTGGATATATTAAGTGGATGTTTTATCAAAGTGGTGATATTGCATGTTATCTTGTATTTTTATTGAATAAACCTTGTCTTGAAACCCTAGGTAGGTTTGTAGTGGACTACCTTCACTTGTTAATCACTTTGTTGAAGCTTGTTAAAGGACACAAGGGTATTTCTAGGGTTTGTAGTGGACTACCCTAGGGCTTTACCCAACATCCATCTTGATCTCATCTCTCAAAGGTTCTTAGAAGACATAGGACAACCTCTTAGGGTTTGTAGTGGACTACCTTAATTTTCCATTCTAAAGCATAAATACCTAGGGTTTGTAGTGGACTACCGTAGGGTTTTATTTTTAAGACTTTCTTTCACCGTTGGTCTCCAAGGAAGTGCATGATTTGACTCCATATGCCCAAGAGAACAAGACGGCACTAGTCTTTCTCCCTTATTCCAAGTTGTAAACCATAATTTCCTCTCTCCTTTGTTGTTTTATGTTTAGAATAGGGTTTGTTGTAATTTACCTTCAATTTCCAACCATCTTTTAGCTTGTGTCTAGGGTTTATTGGCATCCTTCACCTTGGGATACACCTTGACATCATTTAATACATTGATGTTATCATTTTCAGCCCTCTAGGGCTTGACGTCTTGGATATTTTAAGGTTGTTTCATGCCATTTACATTTCAGCAAGTGATTGTCACTAAACCCTAGTTTTAACTTGCATTTTCAGCTCTAATTATTGCATGATTGACCTATTTCCAGGGCTGATTTTTTTTGCTGTTGTAACTTGACATATTGCTGAAGTAGTCATCATCAATACAAGTTTTAAAACAGCTATAGCTTTCTTCTTGATTTGTAGTGTTTGGGGCATTTCCTTGGCTTGTTTTGACTTGCTAAATATCATTTAGTGTCCTAGATACTTCATACATGCAAATCTGGAAACTACTTCATTAAACCACCTTTCTCTTTCCTTGACAACCTTAACCTAGTGGTGGTATGATTGAGTGACCAATATAGGAGGCCATAGACTTGACTTTGTCTTGCTATAGGATTCCTTGAGGTTGCTAGGGAAGCCTCCCTTGTGTTGGATTCAATCCTTCACTGGAAGGAAGGAAGTAATTGCTAAGGTGACAATGGCAAGTACTTCCAAAGTTACACTTGTCTTGCATCTTGTGAGAGGCTTTGCACAAGAGTGCTATATCTTGTGATAACATGACCTACATGTCCCTTTGGCTTATTGGCAAGAATGGAAGTGGAATAGGTCTAAGGTCATTACCAAATATAAGTCACATGATGGTTACAAGTGATTATGTCCAAGGCCCATCCTTGATGGTCATTTTCATAAAATATGGAGGTTAAAATCAAACAAAAGGCCTAGTTTTTCGATCTTCTTACTCCGTGGAAGCCACTGCTTGAACTGAAAAAAGCTTTATTTTCTTGGTCATTACTAATGGGAGGCCTCCCTGTAAGCAAGGGACTTACTTCAATGAGGTTTTTGCAACCTAAATGTCTTATGTTTAATGGACTTGCTCAAGCACCTCTTTTGCTTTTGTCCCCTTGCCACATCCCACTAAGATAGGTCAAGTCCTTTTGTGGCAAGTTTCTGCTAATCTCCACTTCATGGAAAGTAAGCTTGTTTGGGGTGCATGGTAGCTTTTCGGAGTGGAAATACTCTTTTTTATTTGAAAGAAAAGGAATTGTTCTATTTAATCACACATAGCCTGCTAGAAGTTTTTCTTGGTATGACAGTGCCCGAATTCATGCAAATTTTTCTATGCATATTCTTGACCAACTCCAAAAGGTGGAACTAGATATGTCCACCTCATGCGAATTCTTTATTTCTAGAGAGGTTCCCAAAGTATCATGAGCAGGGAGCCACCCAAATCCTCCTCTGCACGTTTAGCCCAATCTTGGCAATCTTAGTGTTCACAGGGACAATCTCATCATGGAGCGAGAGCATAGTTACCCCCCCTCCCCAGCCAGGGCATAGAACAACTTCCCTATTCTTGCACTCGTTATTTCTGAAGGGGAGAGGCCACTTGAGCCCAACATTGGCAGCTAGGAACCAATCATTACCACCTCGAAGCTAGATGTTTTTGGAACAATGTTTGTTCCTAGGCTTCGGGCCATTTGATGATGTTTTTTTGGGTGCTTGGACTTTTATATTACATGTTTGCCCAAGGGGTCGATGATAGGTTAATGGGTGTTTTTTGGTGTGTCATTAGCTGAGTTTTAGAGCTCAAATAGTTCTTGTGGCACTTGCATTTGCGGTCCATATTTTTTGCATTTTATAATATTAAAAAGAAAATATTTTACAAAAAATATTATTTTACTAAAAAATTTGCATTTTGAGCCTTGCTTCCAAACAGTTTTGCTGGTGACTCCCAAACCTCTTTATTGGATTTTGTCAAAACTAAATGATGTATCTAGGTATCTAAGAATCCTAACCCAATAACTGCCCTTGTCCTATTTTCTTTATTTTTCCATTCAATTAACTCATTTTCATTTGCCAATTTCATTTCTACTCCACTCGATGTATCCTGACTTCTTTTCAAATGTTGCAAATATTGTTTCGGGGAATATAGCATCGAGGATCTAAAAAGAAACTCATTGGAAACAATAGAGAAAATATCAAAAATTGTTGCCAAGCATAAACTTGGACCTGAAGAACTTGGAAAAGCTCGAAAAAACTTCATCTAAAAAGCTCCAAAAAATCAAGAGAAATCAAAGATATTTGGAACATCGATTCTTCCTTTGAACATAATTGAAGTTTAAATTTCCATTTGTGGAAATTCTTCACATCAAATGTTTCAAAAAAATAGTCACCTATGTTTTCAAAATTGAAAGCTAAAAGCCAAAAAAGAAATACATCTAGTTATGTTCTTCAACACGTCTTCAATCTTGTGTTGTTGAAACAACCTAATGTCTATACCCTAACCGCCTCACAAATTGGTCTTCTATATATGCCTCTGCTTTTTCACAAAATTATTTTCCCTATTGTGGACATTTCCCTCTGCCTTACAATGGCTTATGTGATATTGTCTTCAGATAATGGTCTATTGTCTTACATCAACAAGGTCTCACACAAGGTCTATAAGATCTACACAATATCTTCAACATTACAATCATTTTCAACAACATTTAACAAAAGGTATAAAGTCTACAATGCTTGGCATAACACAATACAACAAAACATATAGGATCTGTGAAACTGCCTTTCTTATAAATCCAGACTATTATTCCCGTTGTAGCATTAAAGAATACTACCTCATGTCTCTAGTTAGAAATATCAGGTTGCTGTAAATATGTTGTCTACAGGACATAAAGAGATTCACTACTACCACTGGCTAGACATAACTCCACAAAACTATGGAGTACTTTAACCCATCAAGAAAAGGCGTTCAGTGTATACTTACATAAGGCATGGCAAGGCCTTACTCTAGGTGGACCTATTTGAAGAAGAAAGGCGGCCCTACCTATATATGTATGCCTGACTCATTTGAAAAAAATTATTCAGAGCATGTTCATGTCACACATTGTTGCAGGTGGCCTCCTTTCTGTCTCCAAGGTCAGATCCCTCTCCACAAGGCTCTCTCTCTTTCTTTCAATTTCAACATATCAACTATGATGTATTTCAGTTCTACGTTTTTGCTCCTAACCACACACATCAGGGGCATCTATTATCACACTGGATTACTTCACAAATATTTATTGTTGTCACCACTTACATCTGCTGGTCAATGTATAATATGCAAGTTCTAAAATATGTTGTCGTTCATACCCTCGTCCAGGTATGGATCAACCATCGAAACCATGACCAAACAAGTCTTCTTATCATCAAATTCCAAGCTCATACTCACCACCTATCACCACTGAATGAATCTTCTTCTCAATTTTCAAAAATTGACCTTCTATATATTCTTCATGAGTCTTATTAATAAACCTTAATAAGTTTCCCTTCTACATTTTGAAACTTGAACATTTGATATTTCAAACTTGAAACTTTAAAAATATATATATTTATAACTTGCCTCTCTCACAACTTCACATGTTGCTTCTATGTGCAATGTTGTCTCATAAAAACACAATATGTGTGATGTTACAATACCATTAACACAACACTGATAATAAAATTACAGTTAGGTCATCATGACCTTTATTATACACTAACATTATACTAACATTACGTCAGGTCACCTTATTACATTGTTATTTTCATGTTACTATTCTCGTAACAAGGAATTCACATTATAGTACAGCATTCTCAAATGAGAAATTAATTAACGAATAACAAGAACATCACACATTTGGCAATCACCTACATAAACTTTTTGAATGCAGCTAAGAATACGTTAAATCATACTGTCACCAAACTCAAATAAAAGATTAGTGATTCAGTCATCCAACGAAGCATAAAAAGGAACCATCATACACTTCATCATCTAATCCTTGAAACTTCTAAATTGGATTAGTCAGTTCCAAAATATTCCAAAGCACATTCAAATCATGCATAGAAAAAAAGATCAATGATGGTAACAATAAAGTAAAATATATTTCATTAGTAACAAGAATGTGCATTAACAAATGCACGGGAAAGGTTCCACTTTACTTACTTCCTCAGTAGTAACATCCTCTGGTAATCCTGTCACATAAACATGTGTGTTGACCTTCAAATCAAACCAACTATCTGCTGGCATGTTGGCTTCCTGTCCAAAGAAAACAAAATTCTTCTCATAAGAAAATGTCTGATTCTTACTCCATTAATAAAAAAATTAATTACACCAAATGTCCTTAACTGTAAAATAAAAGGTCAGCATGACAACATCATACTTAATTGCATACTCAGCTTCTTGCAACCATAACTTATAAAACTATCAGAAGATAACAACTCTTCACAGTTAACTTTCCAAAACAAAAGAGCCTCCCATCTTTGCAAAAGCATTTTAAGACATTCCATTAAAGCGATAAATTTTGAAGTAACTATATGCAAAAAATATGAAGGAAAACATAAACTACACCTTTTTCTCGTCCTGGTCAGCCTCCAACTTCCGTTTTAAGCCATGTTTTGATTCTACAGCTAAGGAATCATCTTTGCATTCCTTCTCATCAGAAATGTCTGCAATCATTATTGCCGGCATAATTTCCTCTTCTTCCACAAATGTCATTTCCTCCAGTCCGTACAGCGAATCTTTATGAAAAGAGTCATCCTATTGATTCAAAAGCAAAATAGCATGCATCAGGTTAATCCACTATCAATAATGCCCCTCCACCATCAGTTTACAGTCATTGAGAAGAAACCTACTCACTAGTGAAGTGCAAAATGAAAATTTGATTTGCAATTACTAAAAGTTGCTCCAGTCACCCATTTCAAATTAAAATAAAAAATTCCACGCCAATATAGGATTTGGAATGCCATTAGTTAATCGCCACGTAGTCCCGATACAACTTTTTTATTCGTAGTATAATCGCTTGGTTGTATTCTTGTCGTTGTTGATTTACGCTATAGTCAATGCATCACGATTTTACATTCCAAGAGGCTTGTTTTCTGCACTCTCAAGCATCTCATATTTGCATCTAATACAACTAACTCAAAAACTCTGGATACTTTTTTGCTTTCTTTTCCATGTTTTAGATTTCATATTTCAGCACACAACATTTTGATTTTGAGCTCAAAAGCTGGAAACAAGAGTTATTCGGGCACAATACTACTTCAAAATCGGAGGAACTGTCATTTCTATGTGTAAATAAGAAGTTATCACACCTAAAGTGGATATGATAAAAAGATGAAATTCCCGAATCTTTTATTAAGGTATACAGTTCCAGTCCCAGAGTATAATGGAAATCACACAGAAGGATAACAACCAAATACTTCAATGGAAGTTTATAACTTGTCAATACGAAAAGTCAAACAGTGAGACAGAATCGATACAACTGATTAGTTTACGTCTTAAGGTCCATGAGATCAAAAAGCTTATAGCACCAGATTATGGATACCAAATTTAATAACAATTAGACTAAGCATACAACTATACAATTAATAAGTAAACATAAAGGAAAACACTGTGCAGGCTAGGCTGCAGCACATAGGGTGCTCAAACGAGTACTGAATAAGGTACTCATCTGGTAAATCCCATTTCTATCCATCTAGATTTACATACATACACATTATGCACACACGTATTTATCATAGTTATTTTCCTCTAGTCAAAATATGCAAGCCAGGTAAGTGAAAGCGATGAGCAGCTATTGCCCCCACCAGGGTTCAAATCCTCAAAAAAATGACATGTTTTCCCCTCGTGGACCAGCGCGCCACCACAAGGGGAGCATTGAATAGTAGAAGAGGTGATGGCCATTAATTCAGGCCAGGTGGGGTCACACACCCCTATAAAAAGTGTACGGAAGCATCCACCTCTCGATAGGTGGTTAGTGCTGGGCACTCAGTTAAAGGAAACTTATTTAAGTTTCCATAGCTATTTTCCCGTTTCCTAAAGTTTTGAAATGCATGTTTCAGTACCTATACATATTTCAGAAATTTTACCTCTTTGCCTGTTTCACACAGTTTAGTTGTATGTAATTTCTCCATTCTAATCTCTAAGCACTGTTTCTGCCAGCTAAATAGTAAAAACAAAGCTTAGAAACAGAAACTAATAACCAACGTAAGGGCTGCCTACCAAATAAGAGCTTGAAAGGTAACATATATTTGCACAAGAGACCAGTCACCAGACCACTTAAGGCATGACACTTTAATTCTTCATCTTTGTATAGAATAATAGACCCCTATATCCACATACAAGAGGTAGTACTGTGAATTGAAAATTACGCTAAGAACTGTTGGTGCCATTAAGCTATTTCAACTCCACTTCAAGTAGCTAAACACTACTAAGCAATTCATCATTTGGACTGGCCTTCTTCCAAAACAGAGGTTTGATGAATTATTTGCTTGTGTGTGAAGTATGCACATAATCTATTTGCTTCTTGTAGAACTATGATTTTGATTTCATTATTTTAAAACTAATAATAAAGCAGTATTTCCAACCCAAAAAAGACATATTTGTATAAAGGATTCATAACTAAGACTGTCCTCCAAAGAAGAGCTTGTGATGTAGCGTATCTTTGTATCTTACTCTTTATAAGTTATGCATAGAATTTCTGCCTATTGCAAAAAACTATGATTTCATTTTCCTTTTGGAAAAGGCCAAAAAAAGGACACACTCACATTCATCATCTGAACTGAAGAATTCCTCGAGTTTGGACCTATCTAGGAATGCTACAGATGCCAAGTCCAAATCTTTTGTGTTTTCTTGGTATTCCCTCAAGCAGAGTCAGATCATCTAGAGACTAGGAGTATAATCTCCCTATTTCCCATTATACATACTTTTTTCAGCTTTCATTTAAGATGCTCAAGTAGAAATGAAGACCCCTGTGCTGTTACTTGTTGCATGCAGGTAACTCAAACTACTAGTGTCCAGCATAAACCTCAGACAAAGAACATTGTTTCATGTAAATATATCAGCATTTTAAAATTCCATAACATACTTGTGGAACCCAGGCCCGGAGATTATGGTCCCATCTGTACACAGTTCCATCATCGTCTGTGAATTCCTGCTCTCCCTCTGGAGGGGTGCAAGGCCTTTCATCTGCATCATCTGTTTGTGTCTCAAGTTCTTCTTCCTTTGCACTCTGTACATATACCTCTGCCCTCTTTGTTTTTCCGGACTTCAAAGCCTCTGCTTCAGCCTCTGCTTGCCTCACCTCCTCTTTCCATCTAAGGAAATCATCATCACTATCTGAAGCCTTCAAGGAAGCATCGGAGGTGAGGGATGCAGTTGTTTTCCCATTAAATTGGGGTTGACTATGAGATTGATTTTCTGAGTAACTAACATCATTCTCATATGATTTTAACCGGGTTTCATCGGAAATAACCAGTGAATGTAATTCCTGGATGGAAGATAGTGGCATCCAATTATTTCTGCCCTCAGCCCATAACAGTGTACTCTCTGTGAAGTAGCCTGACGCATAATGTTCTGCACAGAAAAGCCAAAAAGTGTTTCAGTAATGGTAACCAAAGTACTATATAACAATAAAAATCACAAGTTCATGTTCTACTATAAGATTTCTAACAGATCAGAAATAGGTACACAGTCCCAGCATAGTAGGTTCTAGTATTGACTTCAACAATACTGAAGTATTGATTACCACGAGACAAAACCCAAGTATGGAAGACAAGGACAAATCTTCTGAGTAAGTTAGCCAGCAACATGAGGCGTAAGGCAAGTCTTTGAACTGAAATAGCAACCACCACAAGCCAAAATGTAATATTGAAGACCTATATGTATTATGAACATGCTTAGACACATGACAATATAACCTACAAATGGCAATTGAAATTGTTAGCTCAAACTCTCTTTTTCAGGAAAAACAAGCAAGCAGCATTTCAGTACAGTACATATTAGTTCCATGACCCCTGTTACTACCTAACATTACCTGATAATGAGACTACAGGCATATGGGCCTAAATCTCCAATTAAAACCAATAAACTATTTTCAAAGAACCTAAATCAACCTAAGTGGGTCATCCATTACTTTACAAAAAGGAAAGGGAGCAGGGATGAGGGGGCAGAATTCGTTCGAGTAGATTGACCTCTTTGAGTGCAAAACAGGTAAATCAGGTAAGTCTTACTTTAATCTAATAATCAGTTGAAAGTGGCATTGATAATATTATCTAGATTACAAGCAAGCCAATTTCTCAATGGCCCCGCTCAGCAACATCAGCCATGACAGTTATCAAGTATGAACATAGCCTCCATATAATCAGAATTCAGATAGCTAGGGAAGTCAATAGTACTTTTTTGTTTTGTAAAACTCGGTATCGTGACAGACAATCTATGGGAAACAAGTTATAATGATTCAGAACTTTTCTGTATCTCAAAATTATTAAACATAACAGAACTTCACTGAGTCCTTCAAAGAAAGTCAATTTTCTTGAATTGTCTCTCCTCCGACTAATAATGATGTCCTTTTTTCTGAAGTAACTTTCTCTTTTGATTCATAAAGACATATCCGCAATAAAGAAGTTAAGTCCAATGAGTGAAGCCTTAAAAAGTTTAATGATGAGAATCAAACCATTGCCCAAGTTGAGTGATGAGCATCACAAATCCCCAATTTTGCTCATCATTTTTTCTTCATTTGAATCATTTCTCTCATGAATCTGAACCTTTTACCCTTTTCCCCTTTCCTTTTTGAATCAATTCATGTATCTGATGGGCAGTTGGTATGTTATGCAATTGCACTTGGAATGCTTTATGAATATTTTTGTTAAAGTTGAGAGTGGAATGCATGAATTTATGTGTTTGAAGTTTTGGTAGTAAATGTTTCAGGGTGCAGATCGGCTCCTCTCCTCAATATTGCTGAGATTTTGATGATCAGAGGATTTGTATGGGCATTTCCATTGTTCAGAAACATGCTGACAAGTTTCTCATTGGCATGCTAATGAGTTCTGCTGACGAGTTTGTGATAGTTCCTACTGAGTTATCTTATCCAAGTGCTGGTGAGGCAGCACAGTACACTGCAAAAGTTCAGGTAGAGACCATTCTTTGGATGCATAAGTTCCATGGATGGCTGGAGTTAGAGATTTTGCACATGTACCCTCCAGATTTGTAGCAGTGTATATTTCCAGTAAAAATTAGCAGTTATTTCGGAACAGTTTTAAGCACTGTGTATCTCATTGAATTGCTGCCCTTTTTGAGGAATGAATTCCTTCTTTTTCTCTCAACAATTGTAAAAAAAAAAGCATCTAAGGAGACAAAGATTAGTTAGTTAGTAGTCAGTTATTTTCCTAGAAGAGGGTAACCACCCAAGAAGCTCATAGACAGATTGTATAAATATGCAAATTTTGGTTTGGCAGTTAATACAGAGTAACTTTGACCTTTCTTTAATCACAATTGTTGGTTGTTCTTGCAGTTTGTGAGTTGGTTCCTTAGAGATCATCCAGTGAGCTGCAGAGTAGGGGCCCACTCTTGCAGCATGCAGCTGGATATCCTCTGTGTTACAGCATTTATTCCACCTGTTTAATTACTGTTATCTTTTGTCAATTGCATTTTTTATTGAATAGAATAGTGTAGTATAATAGTTCTTTCTCAATGCTTCAGTTTTCTGTTACTTAATTCCCTAGTTGGTAATTTGATTTGTTTCCATGGATTAAGTGATCTGACCAAACAACCCAGAAAGCCAAGAAAAGCAGCCTTAGCGTTACTTTCAGCAGAGTTTGTTCAGGAAGTCTTAGGTTATTTCAGTTGGTTTGTTATCTTACCGAAACAACTCAACAAGCCAAGAACAGTAGCCTTCTGGTTACTTTCAACAGATTTGTCTAGAAAGTCTTAGATTAATCAATGGTTAATTAGTTCTGTAGACAAAGCACAATAATCAAAGCATGCATGCCCAGAGTCTGGTGTATAGTGATTC
>WSFP011430226.1:0-21736 GCA_009831015.1 Picea engelmannii | reverse complement strand
TGTCGAGCTGGCGGGCTAAAAATTGGAAAAAAATGAAACGTGTTACATATTCCTGGAAATTTAAAGAAACATATATATGTGTCAAATATGATATGTCAAATTTGAGTGAGTGATTTATGTCATACTTTATTTTGAAAAATAAAAAAAGAGAATAGAGATAAAATAAACATAATGACTTTGCATTCAACATAGTTGAAGATAAAAAATCCAGGAAGACATAAATATATAAGGAGACAAAAGAATAGTTTTATTTGGAATATATGAAAAAAATAATAGCTTGTTACATATCGCTGGAAATGTAAATACGTTTGTCATATAGACTGGGATTGGGGCTCCCACAGACCATAACATAAATATGTACAAGAAATAGGAGTGTGGAAAGAAGTTGGACATGCTAGAATGTAATACCTGAAAAGTAGAAAAGCGAAGATCAGTTTTTGTCTATAGATTTATACTCAGAAAAGGAATAATTGGATTGATAAAGAAAGGACTATCACTATACACTTACAGGGATGGTACATATAAGTAATTTTTGTGTTTAGTTGGCCATGCCTTTCCCTGCTGGTTTTTGTTGGCAGCCTGCTTCAATAACTGGATTGATACACATAGGATTTATGCATTTTCCTATTGGATTTCGTGGTTGATCCACTTCAATTTCTCTTTAATATAGCTTCTCAAAGTGGTGGCATTGATGTCATTGTGAATTCGAATGTTGAAAACTTCATTTTCTAATTCGCTTAGATCAATTGAAAGTTTACACAGACCTTCATGAATGTCTCCATTCTGTAGCGAATACCCGACAAGCCAGTTGTCCACCTCTTCTTCATCATATTCAATGATTCTGTAAAACATTTCTAAAGACAAGGCCTTCAAATTATAAACTTGTCAATCAAAAGATTGCTTGGTTAATGTCAGCGAGTTGAGGATTAAGCTGGGGTCCTGGAAGCCATTTGTCTTTCTTGCTAGGTCTATTTTGGTGAGCTTTGTGAATAATGTTTATTTCTTTGATATTTATTTCTCACACGATTGCACAATTAGGTACAGGTTCTTCACTTTCTGTTTCCAGCATGCTTCTAATTGAGTGAGCCTTTTTTTGGACGGGAGATCATGTTGTGTTCCTCTCGTCTCTGGAATGTTGTTGACATGAAAGGCGAAAGGGATGACCGAGTGCACATAGAAAGTTTCTTCATTCTTTAAATCTATCTATAGAAGTAGGAGCAAGTTATGTGCCATGCTCCCTAGGGAATCCATATTCTGTGATGTTTCCCAGGCCTTGGCAATCAATTCTATTCTTTTGTTGATATTTTTCTCGACATATCATCTACAGGATGCGAGGAAGCTGGAGGACCCTTTTAGATTTTTTTGCAGGGGTGCACGTAGTCGCAGACATGGATATTTCCAAGGAACTGCCAAGAAATGGCATAAGAAACAAAGCTTCCTCTAATTCCTTAATTCGGTTCTTTAGTCTGGCATTTTCGGCTTCAATGACTTCAACGAAATCATGAAGAGCATCTCCGATTTCCCTGTGAAGTTCATAGATTTTGGATGCGTGCATATTGGCAAGGTCAAGTTATGAATGATTTTTTCTTTTCTTATTTTTTACATCTCTTTTTTCAATGATTAATTTTTTTGATTCGGTTTCAAAAACAACGCTCTAGAATACGAAGTATTCATCTTCGTAAAAAATGTCAGTACCAACCATGTCCATTAAGAAGGTATGTTGAATTGGGTGTGCAGGATGATCAAGGTTGCAGAATATGATTTCCAGATCAATGTCAAGATCCATGTTTTGATGGTAAATTTCGGGCTCCTCTGCCTCCTCTACAATTATTTTTCTGTTCTTCTGCACAGGAAGATCTTGAGGAATATGTTCACTATATCTCTACAAGATTGTTGTGGAGTTGCTGGAAGTAGTTTATCAAAAGGTTGGCTAGATCCAGACGTTGTTTGAAATGAAGAAATGGAGGGGACAATATAACCCCCCGCAAACATTGCTTCAATGCGTGTGAATGGAAAATATCCTCATTAATGACAATATCTATGCATGTTGTATGGTGACCTGTTAGAAGTAAAGCGTAGTTATTATAAACTTAGAAGTGCGAAGGTGAGGGTTACGACCAACAACATTTAAGGATAGGAGGTTTCATGAATGAACCAAGGTGGTGGCGTACGAATGACATTGCATGGTATTTGAAATTAATACTGGGAAGCGATTGGAGGTTTCATGAAGGAAGCAAGTTAGTGGCGTGTGAATGACATTCCATGGCATTTGAAATTAAAACTAGGAAGGGAGAAGAAAATTCTTCGCAAAAATTGCATTAATGGAAAAACTTCTTGAGCCTTGCATGCATCAATGACATCTTAGATGGTAGTTGCACGATGATCTGTTAGCATTAAAGATTTAGAAATAAGACACACACACACACACACACACACATATAAACAATATTTTTTATCATGCACACGTGTGAAGGTAACGACCACGGGAAAGAGAAAGAAAGGAAGGAATGGACAAGTCTGAAAGTGCATGGTTCAGGATCATGGTTCTCGGGTGGGCGGGTTGAAAAGAATGCCTCTATTGTTCAGTGTTCTACAAGTAGCACACAAAGTTCTGCGATATACAAATTGAGAAGTGGACTTGTAGGCTGGCTGATATTTGATAGACCATCTACAGTTTCTGGATCGCGGGTTCTCGGGCTAGCGGGGTCAAAAACGACACTCTATTGTTCGGTGCCTTGCAAATATCTTATGATAATAAATTGAGAAGCGGATTTGCGAAGTGACCAAATCAACATTCTACTCCAGGGCTAGTGGGATCCCACAAATGAGAAATACATATTTGCGGGTTGTACATTGGGCCGATTTTTGCCATATAGAATTGGGTTCTTGGGCTGGTAGGTTCAAAATTGCCTAAGAAAAGAAAAGGGCTCCATCTGACTCCCACTGCACATTTCATAATTCATGTGCAACACCAAGTCTATGATTACCAGATTAGTGTGTGTAGAAACGAGGCAAAAGTAAATATGTGCCTTTATAAAGTATGGACATGATATTTTATAGATCGTGTACCAATATCGCATTCCATACTTGCGGGTTCTCAGATGGGAGGGGTCAAAAAGTAGGCCTCTATTGTTCCGTGTTTTACAAATAGCACATGCAGTTCCACAATATACAAATTGACAAGCGGACTTTCCGGGTGGCTGAGAATTTATAGAGCATGTACATTTTGTGCATCGCACGTTGTCGGGTTGGCGGGGTTAGAAACGGGTCTCTATTTTTTGGTGCCCTACAAATTTCTTATGATGCGCATATCCCTTATTCCATATTTAGCTTCTTATTTGGATTGCACACTTGCGAGCTGCACACTGTGCCTCTAATGTTCCGTGTCCTACAAATAGAAATTATAGTATGGCGATATACATATTGACAAATGGACTTGTGGGTTGGTTGTCTCAACATTGCAGTTCTACTGGATGGAGGATGTGCAGTGTAGTGGCTTCTCGATGCAAGAAAAAGAAAAAGAAAAAAAAAAGAACATACCTACAAACAAGTTTGACAAATTCAAAGAAAGTAAAGGAAAAACGGTTTACTATGGAATAGAGGAAGAAAAAGAATGCACCTTTGCATTGATTCGTGTACATCTCTGGGTAGGCGTTCTTTGCACCTTCTAGTTTTCCTTTCTGTTTCTATCAACAAAAGTACAAAACAAAAGGGATATGAACATAAGCTCAGATGTTAAGAAAAAGGCAACTACTATGTACATATATACAAAACAAAAAATTGAATAAGATGAATAGAGTCACAAATGGTTTTTTTGAGTCCATGTACCTTATTTTTTTTATTTTTTTGCACAATGTATATTTTATAATTAGAGTAGAATACCATTTGTATGCTCACCAGAACACTATGTGTAGAAATCAGGGATACATATATGCCTTGAAACATAGAAATATGAGTTTGCAATAAGTTTCATGTATATGTCATAATTCAAGTGCAATACCAATTGTATCATGATCAGACCAATATGTCTAAGACAATCATATTGTATTGAGAAATGGGCACATTGGACCAAACATGGTCAATAAGTGCATTTTTCATATGGGTTGTGTTGTTCAGAAGAAACCACATACTGTATTTGCACATGTAGTTTTGCAATTCTTTTGTTCTGTCAGTATTTTGTAGAATGTCAATATTGAAGTCTCCTACAAGTACAATGGATCCATTCAGATGGAAATGGTCCAATGCATTGGAAATAACATTTACTATGTTGGAGAATGTTGCATGGGGAGCAGTGTACAGATTTAGTATTACAACTTCTGTTCCATGGAATTTTTTTTTGGCAAGCACCAATTCAACATTATTTTCTTCGATATGTATGTGGTCCAAAATTGGTACATGTTTTTTCACCAGTATCATCACCCCATGTGTAATGTAACTTGATATGAAATTGTGATTTGGTAATTGTTTGTTCTGCATGCATAATGCCATGTGGGTTTCCTGCAAGCACAGAATATTGGATTGCATTAAATCATAGTCATTCAATATATAATCCACGTGTGAATTTAAGTTGTGTGTGTTAAGTGAGAGTATTGATACAAATGAAATTGTTTGTATGGATTGGTAATCATAATGCAGTTTCCATTTTGCGGTGGTCCTCAATCGTTCCATCTCAATATCAACTCTTTGTTTCACTCTGAAGTTCTCTTTTGTCAGAGGACTTAGTAAATACAAGGAGTATATGCCTCTGACACAGGACAGTGCTGTGTATACAAGTCCATGTATCCGAATTCTAGCAGGCTGAAATGCAACATCATCAAGTGTTAGGCCTTGTGATATGTGGACTATATGTTCACATGTAAGTTTAATCAGAAACTGTTTGCGAATATTCAGTCGACCTGTCTTCGATGATGTCGATACTGGCTTTGATATTCACAAAATAGGAGTCCAACCACTTGCAGTGTTTGAATTATATAGATAAGACAACTTGCTTGCTTGTCGCTTGCCTATATGCGGTTCATGGAACTTAATCCAAAGGAATCTACTTTTTCTATCTTTGTATAGCCTTTCAGTATTCCATCTGCACCATTCACCAAGCCATCCTATGAATCATAGTTACAAGCATATATTTCAACTAGAATTTCTAATTTCAGTGCAAGGTGAAAAGGTAAAGTGACTAAATGTTCATGACATGGGACATTTCCATGGTTGTCTTCTTCCAAGTCAATCAAGTTGATGATGATATCATTGCCAGGCATGAGCGACAACATGTGGCTATTATGCTTTGCAACATCCTTATTTTTGCAGAACAGGTAAGGGAACATTGGATCTATTGGTGCAGGCTGTAAGCACCTCAAATTGATATAGGTCAAGTCATCA
The DNA here is from genome assembly GCA_009831015.1 of Picea engelmannii. NCBI lineage: Eukaryota > Viridiplantae > Streptophyta > Pinopsida > Pinales > Pinaceae > Picea > Picea engelmannii. The sequence continues at coordinate 16,360 of WSFP011430226.1, read as the reverse complement.
TATGTTTGGTTGTTTGTACGCATTCTATTCAGAATTGCAACGAATGTTTCATCTATCTGGCACATTGTAGTATGCAAATCAAAGCATTTAATATTGTCTCTCCATAAGTCATGGGTCACTGTTTCCATGTTAACGATAGGTTTTTCAAATATCAAAGAATCTTGGATGGGCTGTGCCTGGTAAAGATCGCCACAGAAGATCATGTCAATGTTTCCAAAGTATTTGGTCTGCACATGTTTTATGCTTCTTAGCCATCTATCAATGGAATACAAGAACCGATTTCCAATCAAAGATGCTTCATCTATAACGATAAGTTGGAGTTCCTCGTAAATCTTAGATAATGTATCCAAAATTTCCTTGCTAAGTGGAAGAAACTGTGACTTGTTAAAAGGCATTAAAAATGTAGAGTGGACTATTGTTCCACCAGAATTGTATGCAACGTTTTCTGTGTATGCAACTATTAGTCGCTTTGGTTTCATAGGATCAGAGAAATTATTTGAATCATAGATTCGTATAAGAATTTGGAACAATTCTTTAGCTGTGAATGTCTTGCTTGTTCCTACTCCACCTGTAAGTAACACGTACACAAGACTGTTCATGTTCAACCATTTTTTAAGGGCAATATCCTTTACAATTGTTTGTTGTTCGTGATTCAACATATGTCTTATTCTGTGGTATTCATTATTTTCAATCAGGAAATGGTTTTTTGTAACTTGAAAACCAAGGTTGATACACTTTTGACTTTTAGCCACTGGAGGACGAGGGAAATCCTCTTGTAAGTCATAGGACTCAGAAGGAGTTCTGGTTGTTTTTGGGTTTCTGAATGTCTCATCATGATCGCCAAGGTTTTCTAGGTCATTAAGTGAAACTTCTATATCGCCCCATGTTGGATTAACATTGTATGTAAATCTAGCTTCATTGATATGCACTATAGTCTCAAAGGCAACATACGTAGCCTCCCATGTAGAGAAGTTATGTATTAATGTCTCTTCGTTTTCATGGAACAGAATGCACAACAACGGTTTTTCTCTACAATAGTTTTCATAGTCACAATGTTTATTGTATTTGACAAATCGTATAACAGAGGGTTTTTTTCTTTTTGAAATGGGTGTCCCATTGTTTTTGTAATGCGATACGAATTTTGCTAAGCAGATATGCCTAATAGGAGATGGAAACTGGATGTAATAATCAATAATAGAGCGACACATGACGTCCTTTGAATTGTCAGGTTCTTGTTGCAGAAAAACCAATGGTTTAAGCATAAATGTGTGTTTTTCAAATGGAGATGTGTTTATGAAGACACATTTTCTTGAACTACAAGGGAGGGTAAAAGAAAGGGCAATGTGAACTGCTTGTTGAGCAGACATTTGTTGAATATTAAGAAATGTATTTCCAAGGGTGTATATCATTTGTATGGCATCAATATGACTTCTTTCATGTTCTTTGCGTATTTTTTTGAATGCATATGTTATAGATTTGTCAATCTTCGTCATATACGAGGTGTGGTAGGATGCTACAACATATGAATTCAACATGTACTATGCATCTGTATTTTATTTCCACATAACTGGCATGTCCTTGGAGAAACCATTGTTCCAAATATGGGAGAATTTTCATTTAAGGAAAAGTGTTGGTTTCTTAAGCGTTATTTGTATGTCTTGGATGTACTCATCTTCTGATAGATTTACCTGTGTCAAGAAGGCATCAAAGCTCATCATTTCATCAAATCCTCCTTGTTCTAGAAATGCGAACAAGGATTTAGATTTCTCAACAACAACACTTTCCTCTAAACTAACTGGCTCTATGATTCTTGTAGCTCTCATTGGTGGAACACGAAAGTTGTATCTGCAATGCGAGATTTTTTCGTTTTCTACAACTTCTTGTATGGTAATGTCTATGGAATTTTGCAAGATCTGGTTCCAAATGATATGTATTTCATGTTATGTATTTATCCACAAATTGTTCTATCTATGAATTCTTATCAGCTCCATAGACTGGTGCACCCTCTATCCACAACAGTGTGTGGTCATGCTCAATTCCCCTATTCTGGAATTCAGTCACAAAAAAGTAGTCCGATATTTTTCCAAAAAATGTTTCATCATGGCATATCAATTGTCTCAAAGAATTTATTCTATGTCTACAGTATCAAGTACATGTCACCAAGTATTTTCTTATGAGGTAGTCAATGTTGTTATTTTCTAGTGTATTGTTTTTTTTTTTATGTTTCCTATTACTATGCAGGTCAGAAACGACAACCACCAATGGATCCCAGCAATGCTCTGCACTTGTAAATGTGATGAAAAATGTTGGTGGCCCCAATTGCCAGATCATTGCAATTTTTTTTTTTGTTGCAAATAGTCAGGAGAGGTGGGGGTGTTCTTGAAATCTATGTATCCAATATCAGATTTCAGAATTTTTTCTAGGTTTACTTTGTACTTCACATCCTTGGCCAACAAATTTCTTCCTTGCAACTAGCCTTTTCTTATTCAAACCCACATGTAGGACAAAACTTGCTCTATTATTATGCGCATTGTTTTGAAAAACAAATTTGTTATGTGACAGGAGAAGTAACCGCTTGAATCTAGTATCTCCCATCGGACTATTTTATGATAAATGAATCATTCTGTAATATCAGTGCCACGTGGATCTCCATAGAACAGTGTTGGAAAGTTCATTTACTTAGTGAATTTGTCCTTGAATATTCCAAGTGGATGTTCCACCTCACCAGGTGCGATTTCGACAATTTTGTCTTGCAAGTCACGAATGCATTGTGAATTAGTGAATCCATGGACCAATGTTTCAGTAGGTGTTTCAGTCTCTGATTCATCACTTGTATCAGAATCACTAGGATTTTCTAGAGTCTCTGCAGAGTTGCCATGTTCTTCTGTGAGAACATTGTTCCAGTTGGCATTTATACAAATGTTATCTGCTTTGTACAGGGCCCTGGAACATAATTCCTTTAATGCTTTCATAACAACATGCACACACACTTTGCCTGTCTCATACGCATTTTTGTATTGCAAGCGTCTTTTCATAGATATAATGATTGTAATTGTATTTCTAATGAACTGTGGCAACACTTTTTGCACAACATCTAGCTGAACAGGAACATTAATAATTGATCCTGCTAAGCCCATTTGGGGTCACTTATAGCCCCAAGGTCTGATTTGAGAAAATGCAATTCGCAGAGAGACAAGTCTCTCCTCAAGTTTTGTAAGTGCACTTACATATGCCAGTGGTGTATTACATCTTATTCTGTCAGGGGTTGCAAACTGTGGCAGTTTTCCATTTTCAAGCTATCGTTTGCATGGAAGACAAACTTTATCATTGGAAAATGGTTTATCGTGGGTTGTCAGCTGGAGGTATTCTGCTTTCAAATCAGGCATAAAAGACTTACTTTTTTTTTGAAAAATTCAATTGTTCATAAATTGCACATGCAATGGAAGGAGTGTCTTTCATTTGTTTCATGTAGGTCTGTCTTGCATTTTTTTTTTTTTGCAGGGAAGTATGGGTAGAAACCATTTCCTGTTTGTCATGTACACCATGAACTGCCATAGTTGCATGACCATTCTGGGATATGCAAGCAAACATGTTTATGTTTTGTTCTGCACAGACAAATTTCTTTACAAGGAAGTGTAGCAATGTATTTTTTTCTCTCGCGCATGACCTTTTTCAAGTTGTGGTAACTTACTCTATGTTTATTTCCCAAGGGCAGGATGAATTGGTGGAAATTGGGATGAATTTCACTCTCACCCAGTTTCTCAAAAACTATTTTACATTTTTTGTTCAAGGCCTCTATTTGCTTATTAGAAGTCAGACGAATTTGACAAATATTTTTTTTCAAATTGTGATAACTTTACGTTTTTTGTTTAAGAACTCTATGGCCTCATCACAACTGAAATGAATTCTATGCATGTTTTTTTTGTTCAAGCCCTGTCTGCCCATATCACAACCGAGAGGACTCTCGTTTTGACTAAAAATCATTCCATGTGTATGCGGATTTTATGTCGTTTGGGTGGCATGCACACTCAACCCTGAACTACTGAAATAACGATATCTCCAAGAAAAGGTTCATAATGGATATGTGTTGTATATGTTTTCAACGATAGGATGTGAATTATTCGATCATAATTTGAATCGATAACCCAAGAATGGATAGTGCCAGCTGGCAAGGCCGACCAAACCTGGATATTCACCCTTAATACCATAGATAGCCATTGCAAATAGAATCTGCAAACCTCCATTTTCCCTTCTTCATATGGAAGTGCCATGTTCACAAGGTATTCTTGCCAACTTCCAACTGCCGACATATTTTCCATGAGATATGGGCAAAGGTGCTGATGCAAGCACCTAAAAGCCTGTTCGCTGCCGCCTATAATCCCATTGCATAAGGATTGTATAGTGTAAATATGCAGCGATTGAACATCGAACTCGGATTCTACCAAACAACAAATTGCATTAAACAAACTATCTCCACAGCTAGACACAACATTTGTTGTCAGCTGTAAACCATAGCAATCTATGCCATCCAAAATCTATTTCCATTGCGATTGAAGGTCTTTTCAATTAACAAACAAGTAGATACGAGGAACTTCTATATTGTATATGGACATTTTTGTGTACAACAATGGTTCATAATGGCCACTAAGGGCATCGACATCATGAAACAATATGCAATATGGATTGTCAGATGCAGTTTTGTTGAATAGTAGATATCTTGTTTTTTCTTGTCAATGACCATATGCCAACTGATATATTCAACCAGTTAGACATCCACTGAATACAAAATGTATCTCCCCAAAGCCCCCTCTGATGTGCAGGAAGAACTGGAGATGCAGAAAACTGCATCTTTGAAAAATACATAGCCACATCATGTATTCCATGCAACTGCCGAAGAAAATCAGATTCCAGCTCGTATTTATAGGACTCCAAAGCCTCAACATCGCCATTTTTAAAATAGGCCAAGAAATAATCTATCAATCCATTGCGTATCTCGGTCGACGAATACCGGAAATGCAATAGAACCTGGAATGTATCGAAAAGGCAATCCCCAACAGTATATGAGAATGCATCCAATCTAAAAAGGCCATTCCTATGAAAAACCACGTCAATGTTGTCATATACGATGGACTGTGTATCTTTTTCATACGAATCAACATCTATTACCTCTTTCATCTTTTCAACTTTCATTTTGAAGCTGTTTTCTAGATACTTTCAGTTTCTATCAAAACAGAGAAAAGAACAGGAAAAAAACAAAAACTAGCAAAAGAAAAAGGAAAAGAGAAATAGCGCACCAATCCCCGTATGTATCTTTAAACCTTCTTATTCTCAACTTGAATGCCTCTAGTTCCCATAATAGATGAGAAGAAAATAGACCAACACTGGAAACTAAACCAAACAAAAGAAAGACCGCAAAAAAATAAAACCATAACTTAATTCAGCAGAAAGAAAACAGGCAAACGCAGTTTTCTGGCCCATAGAGTAGAAGCATACAATGCATCTACACCCCGCCTGATGGTTCCATCTTATGATATCTCCCAACTACTTTTTGTAAATCCCTCTACATTGCAATTTTCAGAAAAACTATGGACGCGACATCTGCCATATGAAGACGCATTGTTTCCAGGAACAAAAACTAAGAGCACAGACAAAAATGGTCTGGAACAAAATATTGAAAATCACCAAGAACAGGGAAACTTACTCATCAACAAAGGATGAGAAGACCTCAACGCATAAAAAACTGCAAAACGCAACAACAGGTCCAACATCTTGCAAATTTGAAGAACAACAAACCAACGAACAACCATGAAGAGGTCAAACTGCAAGTGCATGACGTCAACTTTGCAAAGTTGAATCAAACAAGAACCAGAATCATGGAACGAAACAACGAACAAGGATGGAGCACAAGAGAATGGATGATGACCATGAACAAAATTGTATTGCAAGGCATCTGTACAATAAACATTTAAGATTGGCAGAGATCTTAGTTAAATAGTTAATACAATAAGGACCATCGAAGGGCATAGACCTATGCAAGCATTTAAGAAAAGATGCAACGTGACAGGACTGTTCTCTCGAAGCAAGCAATAATAAATCATAAATTAGACATAGAAATATCGTGGAGAATGTATTCAAGCCAGAAGAAAATGCTAAGGGGAAACATTCGAACTAATGCTAGCATTAATCCATGTTCCACGAATGCATAACAAAATTTATGATTCAAAAAGACCATATACTACCAAATACTTTGGAAATGAAAACATATTTTACATTGGGAATAGAGAAGGAGGAAATAAGACCTCCAATCCATTTTCCAATCATATCTTGACAAACATGATACTTTTTATTATACAAAAATCGATATTTTCACTTCCCTTGTTCCAACAATAGACAATAGCGAAATATTTTTGGTCAACGCACAAGCTAATGCCAGGTCAATGATGTATCGATCACTAGAGTCCCTCTATGCCTATGGCAGGGACTAATAAGGCTGCCCACTCTCTCTACACTTTTCAAACTCTAACTAATGAGGTAGATGAAATCATATTTAATTCATTCGGTGTCCAAAATGGTTCCTAGCTCTTCAAATTATTCATTTCTATTAAGTTATTTGTAGGTTCCATTATCCTATGTCCCACTCAGTGTGGGGCCTCTGTATACAACTTGACATCCTATCTTCCTTCTGTGACACTCATCAATGCTGAGTTAATATTGATAAAACAAACATCATTGCCTTTAACATCCCAAAAAGGGTGTCAAGTAATGTTATTATTGTGTATGGGGTGAAAGGTTGTATTTTCATATGTATTTTTGGAGGTTTTCATCTTTCAACCACACATTCTCCTGACTCCAATAATAGAGGCTAGACTAAGCAAGGGATATGTGATTCTCACCACTCTTGAAAATAAATGTTTTTAGTTTTAGTTTGAAGACATTTAATTAAGGATACAACTCTTTAACTCATTGGTCAAGCATACCTCTTGTATGGGTGTGAGGTTTGGGGACCATGCCTTTTGGGAGTGATGACATGGGATTTTAACCCTCGTCAACATGCAAAGGTCCATCAAGATAAAATATTCTATTTGTGATTCCCACCATTTATTGGTAGACCCTCCAATTTGACACAATGGTTGTGAATTTCATTTTAGGTGTTTTTGTTTTATATGTTTTCCATTTTATATTTGTAAAGGGAATTACACAAAATGAACTTAATTTTTTTTAACTTGTAATACTAGGAGAAACATAAAGACACTTGAATTACAACACAATATAACATAAACAGAACATGAGAATAGTCAACAAAACTAAGGTTGTTTAATATTGAAAGATCGATTAAACCCATAAGATAGTTTTAAATCTATTAACCATATCCATGTTTCAAAACTAACTTAGCAAATGAATAATATCATGTTCATGAATAGACAAATGGCTTAATGATACACTTAGAATATAGCTTTCCTTCCAAAATTTGAGAACTCTTTTCTCCTAGTAATTATGCCTTTTATACAAAAATTGGAGTTATGAAGGCAAAGTGATTCAACTTCCAGTCTCTTTACCTTTGATTGAATAGTCAAAAAACATTTAACCACTTGTATCCCTAATTCTTTCTGTATAGTCCTTCTATTCATAAAATACCATATCTAGTTCAAAAATGTTATGGAAGTGACGTTGTTCAAAAGGGGCTCACATTACACCCCGTTTCTATTGGAGTCTTTTTTAATCATTTACATATTTGGAATAAAAACACATAAGATGTCCTTTTCTCTAACATATATTCTATACTATATTTTAATCAAACATTGGAAATCTCATATATTAGGTATAGTCATAATTTTTGTTTTCCCTGCCAACATTACTCCACTGAGTCATTATCTCTTCTTTGGGTACAAATATGCCATGCACTCTAAATGTTGGGACTTGTCATTCCTACTTGTTGTATTGTTTAGATATTGTTTGCATTTTTATACTAATTACTTGATGTCTCGATGATCCAGATTGTATCATTATATTGTTTTTGATCCATTTCAATCCATTTAGAGTGGAAAAAATGGAGTAATAAGCTTGCAGGGTCATTTTAGTGGCAGCTCCCATTTTGGAAAATTGGGGTTCAGAACCTTTTGGGACCATTTTAGGAACTAAAGAAAATTCTGGGGGGTTAACACTTTCCTATCTTATCTTGGACCCCGTGACACTACTCTACACATTGATACCTTTCATACGGTGCAAAAATCGCATCAATTGGAGCTTGTGTGCATAATTTATTCCTCTTGCAAGTTGACCTACAGTGTTGACCACCATGGTACGAGAGGATTCCATGTCATCCCATGTTACTTAAGAATATGGGTTTATCCATGTATTTATTTTCAATAAGATTCTATAAGTTCCAAAACCGTATCACAATTGAGGGTTGAGGAAGAAAAAAAATGTATCCTTAGATGTATATCAAGCTATGTTAAATATCGATCCACTAGGAGGAGACGGGGTTCCATTATTTTGCATTGTATCTTGTTCCATAGCTGAAAAAAAAATATGAGAGTGGTATTATGTGAGAATAATAGAGGAGAGACTTTATAGCATCCATGCAGGCCACAAGTCAAAGGAAATTCTACAGAGATAGCCTCTTTTTTTGTACTTGCATGATTTCTATACCAGAGAAAAGAGAGTAGAGAAGTTGTACCTTCTAGATGGGTTTTCTCCCGTATTGGGTTTCACAGGTCATATCTTCTGTTTTTTTGTGGATGGTGTGATTGTATTTTACTGTTATGTATTTTCCACATTTTCTCTATTTCAAGCATAAGAAAAAAACTAGTAACTAAGTATTCTGGAGGTCTAAATGAAAAATAACCGTAATAGTAAATATTTTCATATTTTATTAGATCTGTTGTGACGACATTTTCGAGTGGAATATCCATGGAAGTTTATAGATCATTTGGTCTAGAACTTTAGCTATATCCTTCTAGTACTCGATAGAAATGGTAACTCGATCAATATTCTTCTCTTTGAAACAAGGAAAACGAGGCTGAGATGTAGGAATTGTTAGCTTTTTAGCTTAGGAGGTACTCCACATGTTTTGTCTCGTATGACGATGTTACCTTATGTTGACACTACTAGGCACTTAAACTTGTACTGGGTTTTTATAAAGTTGTAAAGTGGTTCTTTTATTAAAGTGACTTTTTAATGAAGTGTACCTTCAAATATTAAAGTGAATTTATTTCATAAAGTGCACTTATGTAATAAAGTGAAATGTACTTTAATATCTTAAGTGATTTATTTTGGAGGGAATGAATCATGGCCCTTGATCTTGTAAAGGAAATATTAGATCTTGGCCTTTAGATTTAGGGTTGGGGAAGGTGAAAAGACACTTTGGAGTGAAAATGTCATTTTCAGTTTTATAAAAGAATGCATTGGGTAGTGTGAAAGACATATTGAGAGAAGGAGCTTGAGAGATTTTTTAGTAATCTTGAGAGAAAAAAGAGGCCAACAAGAAGGACATGTTTCTCAAGAGAGCCAGGGTGCAAATCCCAAAGAAGACATTTTTTTTGTGTTGTTGTGTTTTGCTAGGACATGTTGAACTGTACGGATCCATACAAGTCGTACAACAACAAACTTGGGCATGGAAATCGAGGCAGCTCGTTACACATTTTTCGAGGAATTTTTTCTGATTTTTCTGAAGGAGGTCGGTCGTACAGATTTTGAGGTGCCAAGTTCATGAAATCCGTACTACTGTACATATTGTGGCACAGATTTCAAGACAGATTGTGGTGGGACAAATTCTGTGTTGTAAGTGTTTTTTCTCTTGGCTGGAAAAACGTTATTATTGCTATTATGTACTTTCTTGACGATGAATAATAGAATCTCTCTCTCCCATTGGGTTTCCATACATTGGGGTTTTCCCTGGAATTTGATTAAATTTCTGAGTTATTCATGGGTGATTGAATGTTGTTCATTGTGTTTATTTACGCTGCAGAATTACTTATTAATGTGTATTTTTGCTTATGGAAATTTCTGAATGTGGGTTTTAGACATTTCAGAGTTCATGCAAGACAATTATCTCTAGGTTGCTAAGTGTATGAAAGAATATTAGCTTGCTGATTTTTGTCATTAAAATTTAGATGGTATCATAGCTTGGTCTCTGAGTGACAGTGAGCACTAAGATTTTTGGGCAAGTTTGAAGGGGGAAAATTTGTGATTGTTTTCCTTGAGATGTTATAGGGAATATGGTTGCATGCATTATATTTGAGGATCAATTGGATGGCATTTCCAATTATTTGTAGTGGAAGGTCCAAATGTCAGTTGTTCTCAAGGAGAACAAGATTTGTAACTATGTGAGTTTTGTTTTTGTGGTTCCCACAAAAGATCCTGTTGCTTTCGATTTGCATGAGGTCAAGGAGGACAAAGCTCAAAGGATTATTTTGGATAGGGTGAAGGATCACCTTATCCCACACTTGGCTGAGAGAAAAAATCCAAAGAGATATGGGATGCACTTAATAACTTATTTGAGGCGAAGAATGAGAACCAGGAGATTTAATTGAAGGCTAAGATGCATGATACGAAGATGGGTAAGGAGGAGAGTGTTTCTTCTTATCTTACCCAGGTAGCTCAAATGAAATATGAGTTGTCTTCTATTGGAGAGGTTATATCGGATTCACAGTTGGTGAGGATAGCCTTGAAAGGCTTCACCAAGGAATGGGATGTCTTCGTTAAGTGTGTGGTGGGTCATGAGTATCTTCCATATTGGAGTAGACTATGGGATTATTTCACTTAGGAAGAGATCTGAGAAGGATCTCAGAGTAGTGGACATAATACAAATGGAGCTGATGAGAATGTTTCTCTTACTGCAAAGAGAAAGAAGAAAGGAAGTTCCAAGAGTGACTTGAGTAAAGTCAAATGTTATTGTTGTAACCAATTGGGGCACCTTTCTTCTCATTGTCCTTAGAGGAAGAAAAATAAGAAGGAATCATAGGGGCATGATAAAAATACTACAACAACCATGGAGGACTTTGATTCCAAGTATGACAAGGATGTTTCTTTGGTTACCCTAGTTTCCAGTGTCGGTAGTGGAGGATTTGGGGGTGATATCAGATGGATTGTGGATAGTGGAGCCTTTTTCCACATGATGGTAATCTAATGAGTATTCCTAACTATCACAGAGACTCTTTCTAACCGACAGGTGGTAAATGAAGGTGGTATGGCACGAGATGTACGTAGATTTGGAAGGGTTAGATTTCGACTCGAGTATGGAGGATTCTTGTAGCTTGATGGAGTTATCTTTGTTCCGAGGTTGAGAGTTAACTTACTCTCAGTCTCATCCTTGGAGGATGTAGGATATTGCACATTTCTCAAGAGAGAACATGTCTTTATCTACATGGAGGGAGTGGACCCTGTGGAATTGCAGATGATCAGTGATCCAGTGGACAAGTTGTATAGGTTGTGAGGAAAACCTTCAGGATATGATTAAGTGTCAGATTAGGAACATGAGGAGGATCATGAGACTACAGTGGTACCAAGGATTCAATCTTGCATTCCAAGAGAAGAGGGCGAGTCTCTTCTGAGAAACAGTAGGAGGCTCAACTGTTGTGGTCAAACCATTGCTCATGGTGGAGTGGATTCTCCACGGAGCTCAGGGTTTTGTGTAGTTGTCAGGAGAATATCTTCTAGTTCGTGTTATGTGCAAGTGTTGAGGATGGATCTAGGTTCAAAGGGATATCCTACTGCACATAGTGTGATGGGATTAGATGATGGATGTGGCAACGAGTACATCCCTCACTAAGAGGGAGTGTTATATTTTTGGCTCGGGAGGTACTCATATTTTGTCTTGTATGCAGATGTTACCTTATGTTAACACTACTAGGCACTTAACTTTGTAATGGGTTTTTATAAAGTTGTAGAGTGGTTCTTTTATTAAAGTGACTTTTTAATGAAGTGTACCTTCTAATATTAAAGTGAATTTATTTCATAAAGTGCACTTATGTAATAAAGTGAAATGTAGTTTAATATTTTAAGTGATTTATTTTGGAGGGAATGAATCATGGCCCTTGATCTTGTAAAGGCAAGATTAGATCTTGGCCTTTGGATTTAGGGTTGGGGAAGGTTAAAAGACACTTTGGAGGGAAAAGGTCATTTTCAATTTTATAAAAGAATGCATTGGGTAGTGTGCAAGATGCATTGAGAGAAGGAGCTTGAGAGATTCTTGAGTAAGCTAGAGAGAGGAAAGAGGGCAACAAGAAGTGCATGTTTCCCAAGAGATCTAGGGTGAAAATCCAAAGGAATACATTTCTTTTTTGTGTTGTGCTATGTTTTTCTTGGAAAGGTTGTACTGTACAGATTTGTATAAGTCGTACAACAGTAAAATTGGGCACAAAAATCGAGGCATCTTGCTGCATGTTTTTCAAGGCAGTTTTTCTGATTTTTCTGACGGAGGTTGGTCGTACATGAAGACAGTACAACAACCTATTTTTTTGGGCACAAATTTTGAGGTGTCGTGTTCAGCAAATCCATACATATGTATGGACTATGGAACGGATTTCAAGAAAGTAAGTTAGGGTTTCAGAAGCCCTAATGACTGAAGATGTTATTTTGTAACATAAAAAATAAGTATCCTCTATTTGGGGATGCCCTAGTGGTTGTGAGGTGCCCAAGGCACACGGAAAACAATCTACTTTGCAAGAAGTGAAAATGGCTGAAAATCACGTTTCCTAATGCAATATCTTGTTTCTCCAATGCAACAAATCAATGACTAGTGCCTTCACTATTGGGTTAATGGAGTCAAAAGGAACTTAGAGAAGCTACCTCCTTGGGGGTGTAAGACATTTTACTCCCCAAGGAAAGTTTCTCTAAGCTAGGGTTTAAGATAAGAGGGTGTATGACCTTATACTTCTCTTAAAAAACCCTTAATCTATGAGATGAAGAAAATAAAATAATGAAAGCTATGGTGGGGGTGTATGCCCTTATACTTCCCACCTAGCTCCTAGATTAACAATACTTGAACTTAAAAAGTGATATAATTATAGTAGAAAATCCATACCAACATCAAGAGAAATGACAAGATAAATCACCACAAAAGATAGAAAGCATTATACAAAGCTAGCGCTAGGCCTTCCTCCATCAACCATTCATAACATAGCCATAAAAAAGTGCACAAGAGATAAAAGAGCCAAGAGAGACAAAAAATTTAGATTGAGTCTCTCACAAGAGGGAGAGTTATGATTTATAATGAGATCTTATGATCTCTATTTATAATAAAAGTAGCTAACACAATTTGTCCATAAATTAAGGAGTAAAATAGAAGATTAGGGGTAAAAAACCCTAATATTTCCTGCTTAAAAAAATAATATTAAACAATTCACTTCAAATTTCACTTTTTGCACAAATTAAACCTTGATTTAGGAGGACGTCACCCCTTTAGGGGACGTTTTCCCACTTTGAGGAAGTCATTCATGTTGGAAAAGAATGGATGGGCCTCCAAAGGACATGTGTCAAGAATATAGGCACTCATATAATTTTGAAGACCCTTCTCCTCCTCAAACTTCCATGTGTCAAAGAGTGGCACCTCACCATCATGCCCTAGCACCCAAGATCATGACGTCAAGCTAAAAAATGGAATGTTTTTCCCCTCCTGGGAAAATCCTTTGGAAAGTAGGGGGTAGGTTAGGTTGTCCAAGTCATCATCAAGGAATTCCAAGTCTGATATCTCTCATATAGAATGTGGGTCCCTCGCATCCAACCTGTGGGCTTGTAGCCCCATGGAAACCCAAGCAAGGATTGTTCTCCCAAAACCGTACACTAGCTAGGTCCTAAAAGGAAAAATGAACATTCCCTCCAATGATATTAAGTCATAACATCATGATAATTTAATCCAATCAATAAATAATCCATCCAATCATGTGCATCAAAGATCACCATATCAAACAATTAACATCTCAAAGACACTATGTGACTTGTCAAGCTTAAGTATGGGAGGGTTGACGAGGTGTCTTGTTGGGTATATCTTGACTTAGGTCAAGGGGAGCTTACAAGAGGTCCCTCTATAATCCATGTAAAATGTATTATGTGGATAGGGTCAAGACTCTATGGGCATAGGTCTCATGACATATAAGGGGTCATAGTGTCTCATTTATCGGTGCCTTTGTTGATCCGTCAGATCTTTTAATGACTATGGTTGAGTTTTAATTTTGCATGCGTTAATTAACCATTTGAGAAAACTTAATGAAAGAATGAGGAAAGAAGAGGAATTATGAAATCCATATACACATATGCATATCTGAAATGAAATAATAGACAAAAAACCATAACACGCAGATTGATAACGGAGTTCGACACAATTTTGCCTACGGCTCTGGGCCTTTATCTCTGTGGGGGAGGATTCTTTATTTCTGTTAAAAATCTAAAAAGTACATCTTTGTAGTGCCAATTGGCTACAAGACTGATCTGGTCATGTTCTCCCAGATCTCAAGAACCCTGCAAAGAAAACGACACACAAAACGGACGTCTAGAGCTCCCAGAAATGACCCGACAGCGTCTGCTCCTCAATATCTTCCCTGCATAAAAATGGCTTTGGCTTGGCTTCTCTTCAACATAAATCTTCTCTTTTCTATCCTTGACTGTCCTCCATGGCCTCAAATAGGCCTTGTTTATATAGATTTTAAGTTGGTTATTCATCTCCAACATCCTCCCAAAATTTGGGCTCCAAACATGCCCAATATCTCCCCAAAATGGAGAAAATCAATTAGTTACAAGCAAAATATCAATAGAAAATCATAAAAAACACAAAATTGTATAGTATTAGGTGCATTAGCCCTCGAGGCCTGGGCACGCGCCCCCTTTTTGTGGTCACATGGGCCATTTTTGGCCACGCGCTAGCCCAAAGGCTAAGCGTTGGCCCCCTGTTCTGCGCTGACTCCCGTTCGTGTGGCGCGTTCCATGGAACCGTTGGCTATATTGTATAACCTCCCCACACATTATTTGAGGGATAGACCCCTGGTACTATGGGATCTTCCCGGGATCCGGGGGCTAGTCCCTATCCACAACACTACCCGCGCAAGTGGTAAGCCCCCTCCGTTTGCGCTCTGTGGTCGTGTGGTTAAACCATGCCGAAATAAACCTTAATCAAATTCAAATAGTATTTGCGCCATTTGGTTAATAAGAACCAATAGGCTCCTGGGTGGTTAGCCCAGTCCTGCCAGTCCATTCCCCGGAGGTGAGGTCGGGGGTTCGACCCACGAAAAAACCAAACAAATTTTGAACAAAACTACGAACCAACCACAGGGTGCCACGTGGCAGCCCGTGACTGGGCCACATGGCACCTCAACACCCAACCGAAGTTTGCCACGCGTCAGATGCCAATTCGACCATCAGTCTGCCACGTAACCTGCCACCTGTCAGCTTGTGTGTCTGCCATGTCATAGCCCTGCCACGTGTCACCTCCTAGAGCTGCCACATGTTGCCTCCCGGGTTTGCCACATCATTTGTATGGTCGTACGACCTGTACAGTCATCATGCCATGTGGCACTGTACGGATTGTACAGACTGTATAGTCATCTCCCTTTTTTTCTCGTTTGGATTTTCAGACAGAACGTGATATCTTGGTCATATGGAGCCCGTTTGACGAAGTAAATATACCGCCGAAATCAGGAAGACGAGACAGGTCCGCAATGGCGCTGGTTTCGTTGCATTCTGAGAACTTTCATTTTTGAGCATTTTTAAGCCCTGTCAGGCTTCTGGATCCGATTCCAGATCACACCTCCCCACAAAAATACCTTTTGGTCCCCAAAAGGTTACTGACTAGTCAACAAACTCGGGATAGGCCACCCGTCTTGTCATCTGTCTCTGAACTCTGTCTTGTGCACCTGTCTCATCAAGATCAACTGTAACACAATCATGACAACTGTCAGTATATTGTTAGCCATTTGAACCCTGTTACATCTTACTGAAGCCACTATCATCCATGTAGAAAACATTGCTAATGAAAACATAAAAAAGACAACTGCAAATGAGTTGATATACTTGAGATATTTGCACGACATGAGCTTATCTTGAAGCAATTTATGATTGATTTTCCATTCAACAACCATGTCTTGTTCTTGCTTAAGATCAATTACTTCATTTGAAACAATTATTGGTTTGTTTCTTGCTTGCACTGCCTTCTTTAATTGTTCCATTGTTTGAAGTGTTTTATTTGATTTAACACAATGAGCATGAATCACATAATCTTGACCTGCTTTAGTGAATTGATATTGATTCTTTGTCCTGTAGAAGATTGCCTTACGATCATATAAATATGGGCTACCTAAGACCATTCCACATTCTCGTAACGACACTACATCACATGTTATTTCATCCACATACTTAGATGAAATTTCAA
>WSFP011430203.1:0-21738 GCA_009831015.1 Picea engelmannii | reverse complement strand
AGTCTCCATATCTCATCCTCGGGTTATACAACTTATTTCTCAGGAATATTTTATTTACTATGGACTTAGACTGATATAACTTACCCAACTTATCCCATAAATCCTTGGTTGTGGCTTCCTCTGACACATTTAGTAATACTAAATCCGAGAGACACGGTCAGATTGTGCTCTTCGCCTTCTGATCCAAATTTTTCCAGTCATCTATTGAAGTTCCTATAGGTGCAGTACCTGGATCCATCATGATCCACTAATCTCTATCCACCAACATATATTCCATATTGAGCTTCCACAACTCAAAAATTTTCCCATTAAACTTCTCGATCTCCATTTTCGAACTGCTTGCCATTTCTCTTCACCTGAAGAATCAATACTGCAGATCTCCCACTGTAACAAGGCTTATCACAGTCCCGAGCCAAACCCTTGACCACAAAGACGTCCCCCTGAAGCCAATAATTTCTATGATACCAAATGTATATTTTAACCTTGTACAATATTTACTACAAACAAATTTTCAGTAAAAGAACAGAAAAGATACAAGGATAAATACACACATTACACAGATATTTTTCCCCTGGAAACCCAATCCAGGAAAACCAACATATTCTATATTCATTCACACCATACATTGTTTACAATACAACATACATATAGGAGCCAACGACATCCAAAAACCTGAAACAATGACCTGGATTATTCAACAACCTTAATTCCTTACCTGGAAATAGAAAACCATAGGAAAAAACCATGTGCTGAAAAACCACCCAACAATGGACACGAAAATTGAGGCAACACGAAAAACGAGGCTAGTCATGCAAAGAATATAAAAACATACACTCGAGGTTGCATACTAGGTCTCCCCCAGGAAGATAAGGAAAATTTTCTCTGAAGCCTTTTAAGCCCCAACTCTCCATTACCAATCCTCTCAATTGATTTCCCAGCTGACATTTTCCCACAAAGTATTCAACATGCTCTAACCACCATTTGTCAAGTATTAGGTTAGGATCTTGATAGGGTGATGGATGATGTTTCTCTTGGGATTTTCTCCCTCCTGTATGCAGACTCCATGACTCCTCCAATATTAAATAATTATGTAGGTTGTTAAAAGAATCCATTCAAATGCAATTAGAAAATTTCCACAGTACTCGATGTTTTAGATACCATTCATACCTAGTCTATCTCATCCTGTCTTAGAATCATCCTTATTTTGAAAGTTGTGGAATCAAAATCACACATGAAGAGGGAAACCTTAAGCTGATAGTTGATTGGCCTTAGAGCATGAAAAATTAGGGTTTTATCTATTATGTCAATCATTGCATCAAGGCCATATACACTCTCATTCATGGTTCACCTCCTCCAAGGGTGTTTCCGGAAATGAGGCATCTCCTGCAATTGAGTAAAGATACCAGAACTAGAGATTGGTATCTCTCCTAGGATTACACTGTCATTAGAGTGTATGATTTCACACAGGAACCTTTCAAGATCCCAACCTTTCTCGCACTCAAATTGATGGCTCTGTAATATAATAGACAAAGGTTGATAGCTCATCATATCCTATTTTTCCAACATAGAAATGAAATTACTTTTGCATTACCGCAATAAGTCTGTCCCTTCTTGGTACAACAAAGAATAACATTATTTAAGGATGGATAAATGTTAAACCAGTTTGAATTTGGAAAATAAGATCGGTGAGTATATGACCCACATGGGATGATTTCTGCTAATATATACATTTATAAAGATGATTGAAGAGGAGAAATAGAGAAAAGAAAATTTCTAGAATCTTGGGAAGAGGTCAGAGAAATTTTAGAGAAGGAATCCCCTGAATCGCTTGTCTTATTCTCCCAATTGAGCTCATTTATAGTTGTTAAATCCCTCTAACGTCCAGTATGAGACCTCCAACCAGAATCAACAACATGTCAACATCCAAGCAAGAGGCTCAAGGGAGTTTTTTTGGGGGAAGAAGAAGAAGGATATGAGGAATACACCTTCACAATTTTCCTGAATAAAGAGAAGGGGGTATTACAAATAAATCAAGAGGATATGGAACCTAAGGGGCCACCTATTACTGTTGATCATTTTCCATCATCCCCGTTGTCTATAGGATCACTGCAGCAAGACACCACTAGTGATGGAATAGTAGAAAATCCACCTACTATATTCTCCTACTACAAGGACATAATGGAACATAGAAAGGAGTCTCAAAGAGAGTTATATTCCCTAGCAGGACAGGAGGAATCTCAAAATACCGAGTTACTAACAGTAGCATACAATCAAGAAGGTACCTTGAATCTATCCCTCCTGGACGCAAAGGTACATAAGCCCCTCTCCCCAACAGATTACAAAATTATTTAGATCAAGCTCAAAATGTGAGGTATTGAGTCCCCTGACTTAGTTGATTTCCATCAGAAAATAAGTGAGATGTTATACCAAGGGGTATTTCAATCTTCTACAAGTGAGAAATAAATGAGGGAAGTTGCACTAAAAATCCACAAACAGTTGAGGCAGGAAAAATTAGCTACCAAGGATAACAAGACAAGTGTGGCTGAATTTGAAAGAAAGATAATCACCTTGGATGTAGACCCTAAATATACCAGTGTGGTGGAATATCTAATAAAACAAAAAGATATAGATATCAAGTCTCAGCACATTCAAACGTCAGAATTCCAGGCCAGTTTCTAAGAGAAGGAGTAATTACTCCTCCAGTTAAAATAAAAGGATGAAGAGAACATGTAGTTGCAAAGGGAATTCGAAATACAAAGGACAGATAATGAATTGTTAAAAAATCAACAAAACCATCCAACTCAAGTACCAAAACAAGGGAAAGAGCCTGTCAAAATCATTGACCAAACATAAGTATTGGCTAAAGTGATGGATGAACTCGGTGTGAAGGAAAGAGAGTTAGGATCTATGAATAGACAATTGAGAAATGAGAATTGTAATATTGTGGAATTGGAAGAGTAGGAAATAAGTAGAGAGGTACTCTTGTCCAAATTGAACATGGACAAAGATGAATCCCTGAAGGATATAAAGAGCTTATAGAGTAGAGCTATAGGGAAGCCAACATTGAAGGAGGGTAACAATGTAAGATTGGACCAAATAGATAACCTAATAAATGACAATTGGGCACACTTCTCTCTTATAGGAGATGTGTTGGAGCTAAAAATTAGCCAAGAAGGACATAGTTCAGCTAAAGACTAAATTTGAAAACAAGCCTGACCTCATCAACAAGATCATCAAATTCCTAAATGGGAGAACCAAAGAATAGTTTTAGGATTTGAATGTTAAATATATGACTAATATCATCATCTATGCCTATAAATTACTCAGAAAGAGGAGACAATTGGAGAATGTTAACAGTAGGATGAAGGAAATGGAAGATGATGTTTCTTTTTTCCAGACAATATTCAAAGATCTTATCATTATGGGATTACCTCCCCTTGGGAGGGGAATGGGGATATTCACTCTCAAAAAATGTATTCATGTCTCCTAGAGCATAAAAGTAATGAACATGAATGGTTTGATAAGTTAACCAGAGTCTTATTGGGACAAGATATCATGGAATTGCTCGCGGGGGATTTCGATATTTTTCACCAAATTAAAGGAGTTTTTAAGTATCCACCTCAACGATCTTATGAAAGGTACACTAATATTCATGAAATGGTTCTAAATATGAATAAAAATTACTACCCAATAGGAATGTCATGCCAATACATGTGTCAATTTCTCAATCTTCCCATGGGAAAACATGGTGAGTCAAATATTGCTCAGTGTACCCAGTAAAGTTGGTTATGAAGGAATCTTTTGTGTTAGAATTTTTCCAGTTGTAAGCACTTTTGAAAACAACAACAATAGAGGTATTGTAAAATTAGGATGTAGTAAGAAGTATCAAGAAGTGGTTTTGAAGAAGAGAATGAGACTATAAAGTAATATGAGGATCTCATTTTTAAGGTCGACACGTTGGGGAATTTAAGAGTATCTTATAACCTGAGTTTTTTTATCAAGATCCCCTCATACACAGATATATTGTTAAGGTTGCAGCCTTTAATAGATTCATCCCTTGAACTATGTTTCAGTCTGTGCTTCTTTTTGTGCATGTGTTCTTGTAAAACCACCATATCATTTTGGCTTCTTATACTGGATCACCATTAATAAAATCTCGAGCAACAATTTTTATGACATGTTTAGTGTAACTATCTGTTATATAGCTTATGATATTGAAGTGATTTTCTCTAAATGTATGAACACTTCTTGTCATTTTTTCATATGTTTATTAATATGCAGAGGGTACCTCCATGGATTTAAATATCTGAAAATGTTTATTGTTTGATGCGTGATTTAATGATCTAATACAACTGCTAGAACTGTCGAATTCTTAATTTCTAAGCACATTGTTCTTTCCATAGACTATGAGATTCACCTTAAAGTTGCCTCACATGTTTATTATCTAGTTCTTCTAAATCCATAAACTTTTCATCCTTAAAGTCAATTGTTTCAAACACTCGTGGAAAAATGCCTATTGGGGTTGAACGTTTTAATATTTGGACTAAGATTGTTTGAGGGTCGCGATTTCTATAAGAGAGAGAAAAACTTACCCAAATTTTTTCATTACTTTTGTTGTTACAAGCATGGGTTTAAGGCTCACCTTGAGTACTATCTCCTAGGATTCCTTGGCACCGTTCCATTGACAACTGAGAACATATCAAGGGACAATGTAGGAAATTGCATCGTTGTCAAGGAATGGAATTTGAAGATATATTTCCCTGGGGATACGACATTACAAGCTATGATACTCGAAGGTGAATGAGTTTTAGACACCTGGCTATTGATTATTTCACTTGGAGACTCCATAGAGAAAATATTTGGCGTACAAAAGAAGATACACTAGAAGTGACCTAGATCCTGTTCATATTCTAGTATACTCATATCCATAGAAGCTCATGACTTAGATAAATCTTAGAGAATATCAAATCTCTTCATCTTTAGGTAACCCTAATTTGGAAAAATTTCATTTTGTTGTTCGTAGAGGTAGCAAATATTTTCCAGTTAATTGATATACATATTGATTCTACTTCTTCTACCAAGCTACCTCCTAAACCCCTAATATATCTACAAAATTCTCTCTGAGCATTATGTCAAGAAGCACGCTCTTCTTTAAAACCCTTTTTGAAAAAACATGTTAACCCTCCATCTGTTGAAGCCCATAACCGTATTCTGTAAAGTATTATGGCTAATCTTGGAGGATGAAGAGCTGAAGGAAATCAACCTCCCCCACCACCTTTAAAGCATTAGGTCACCACTATATTTGGTCCATTGAACCTCCCTGAAAATTATTTGAATCTCTTTCCCAAATACAATGGTGAACCATCTCTATCTGTTGAAAAACATCGGGTGGCCTCACAGAATTTTACTGATAACATGTTCCTGGAACATGATGATGCCTCCATGGCACTCTTTTTTCATACCTTGGAGAGACATGTCCGTAAATAATCTCGAGAGCATCATATAGCTTCAATAGATAGATGGTGGGCTCTTGAGTATGCATTTATGAAAAAATGGGGGGGAAATAGAGACAACCTATATTACCTGACCGAATTTGGTTCTCTAAAAAAGAAAAAAAATGAATCTGTTGTTTACTTTAAAAGAATATTTAACAAACGTTACAAAAATATTCCTAAAGACATAATCCCCTTGCACCAAGCTACTAAGGTCACATATGATGGGGATTTTGATGTAGACTTTTCCATGGTATTAAGACAAAGGAGGGTTCCAATTCATATGATAATGCAAGATGATGCAATATATATTGAAGGGAATATGATTACATTGGGTAAAATGAAGAAAAAAATAGATCAAATAGAAATAAAGAAGGTTAAAGAAGATTGTGGTCCTTCCAATCCAATCAAATATTCTCATGAAGCCTGAAAGGATGAGATGTCTAGACTAATCATAAATTTGACAAATAAGATGTCCATATTTGAACTGGAGAATGGTAATGCAAATAAATTCCCTAAAAAGGGAGGGATAAGGAACCCTAACTAGTTCAGAAGGCCTTTCAATCCTCAACTCATGAGGAGAGAAAGAAGGAATGATGAATAGCCTATCCAACCTCCTATGGGAACTAATAATGAAAACAACCTAGTGGAGGAAGAAACATATGAAGGATATTCTAAAAATCTAGAAGAAGTACACGTGTTGCGAGAGGGAAAAAATACCATGCATATAACTAAATATGATTATGAAGATTCCCCCAACACCACGAACAAAATCCACGAAGGTGAATTTAACAAAGAATTATTGTCCCCTATTAAGTATAGGATATTTCTTGATGCACTACAGGCTAAGATACATAGGAAATATAATCTCATACCTAGGAAAAAAGAACTCAATCAAGATAGTCATCCCCAACTTAAAAATCTGATCCCAAGTCTTTCTATGGATGACGTCAAAGAACTAAATAATATTCCCAAGACTAAGTAAGTTTGTGAGTCTTAAAAGAAAAAGAAAGAGGTTAAGTAACTTGAGGAATTAGTTCCACCTTTCAACACCGAGAAAGAAACTTCTAAAATAAATATTCTTGTCCCACTGATGGAGTTGGCTAGAAATCCTTCATACCACAAGAAATTTGAGAAAGTGATACAAATAAAGGGATCAACAAGTCCTCTTGATACTGTAAATATGCAAGATAAGTCTCCCACTATAGTTTTCATTCCTCACATAGAGTATAAGGAAGAGTATGTTTGATGCAAACCCCCACTACTCCTAGGGGCTCACGTGACCTCCCGGTCTAAGGATATTTTACTCTAAGGAGATGAATCAACTCTTGAGTTCCCCCTGAACCCTTGGAATCCTTCACCACATGCCTTTTCTCTTTTCCCCCAACATAATATTAGGTCTGTGAGGGTTCTTATTCTCCAGCAGAGTCTTCCAAGCAACCACGGGCTAAAACCATGGGCCAGTTTTAAAATTACCAAAGAATTTGGGACTTCAGAGTTCCAAGCTCCGGGAGCTCAAAAATAAAAACACCACAAACCTTCTAAAGGATGAATGTGGCAGATCATATGGTTGGCGTCTGTATTTAATCGATGATCGACACTTTCTCTGGGCTTTCGGCTTCAAAGTCTTTCAACACTCAACTTGTGCTTCCTCCTGAATTCACGAAGGGCAACAGATCGACGGTCCTCCAGTCTTCAGAAACCAATGGTTATGATCCTATCTAAGATTCCAATCTTCAGGATTTCTGAGAGTTTATTACACCCAACTCTCCATATCATCAAACTCTGAAGTAACCTGAAGGCACAATCCATAGTCTATGCTTCTCGGCAGATGGAGGGCTTGGATCTACTCCAGGCTTCGAGACTTTGGGTATCTTCGCAACACAACCCTTCACAAATTCTGAATTTTGAACTGGCGGAGGCTAGATCTTCTCTCCACATGTCCTTCTTCGACTGAGGGTTGAGATCAAATCCGACCTTCGAGCATTCAGGATTTCCCAACCCAACATGAAATATTCCTCAATTCTTCCAGAGCGCCAAGTCTCCAAACTTCAAGATCTGGAGCCACATGTCCTCCATCTATATCAATGGTTTGGATTCATTGATTTTCAAAACTTTGGTATTTTTGTGTGTTTTTGCAACCACACTCCAATTCTTCCAGATAGTTGGACTTCTGAACTACCTCTGATCTATGGACATGTGTCTTAATATACAAACATTCCATATTCACTTCGAATCTCGAGACTTCAGGAAATTTGTTTCCTTTACGCCTAAGCTCGAAAAACTTCCAAACTTCCGAAGTCCAAAGGACTTCGAGGGTTAAAAACCGTGCACCTTTTCTGTATCTAATATTCGCAAGCGATCCCAGATCCTCTTGATTGGATCTTGTCCACTTGACCTTCAAACAAAATAAAACTCCTCCCTCCAAGGAAATTTTACCCACTATTCCTCCTAAGATTTCTCTCTCAAGATGACTCAAACCTGTTAAATTATGAGCTTGATTTCTTATGTGGATTAATTGTTTTATTTTCTTCAACACTTTGATTCCATCTTAATAAAATTCAACAATACCAAATCATAATCAAATATCAATAACTATGTAGATGAGTAAGCATGCGCATCAATAACACATATACCCTGGGGAAACCCTGTACACGGAGAAAAACCCCAGCAAATGATATTCTTTTATTGCATTAATAATGTAATATCAATTACAAATATCCACCATGAATGTTCTTCTATTAAAGAGATTTCCAAGATGACTCTAACCTGACAAAGACCTACAAGACCTTGCTGAAATACACCTTTGATATGTTGCCTCTATTGTTGACATACAACATTGATATGCTGCTTTGGTATGTTGCCTCTTTATCATTGATATGTGCCTCTATTTCTTTACCCTTAACTTGCCTCTCAAAACTTTATTGAAGAGAGGGGTTGACCTCTGTTTATATATGTTGAAGAGGATAAGAGGAGAGACTCGAAATAGTAACCTGTTTGCATTCTTTACTCATAACTCAGCTTCATACTTTAGTTCGAACTAGACTTGAGACTGATATACTCTAGTTCGAAAATAGAACTAGACTTGAGACTTTAGTTACAACTCAACATTACACTTTAGTTTGAAATTAGAACTAGATTTGAGACTGGTCTACTTTAGTTCGAAAATAGAACTAGACTTGAGACTTCAGTTACAACTCAACATTACACTTTAGTTCTAAAATAGAACTAGACTTAAGACTTCAATTGCAACTCAACATTACACTTCAGTTATAAAATAGAACTAGACTTAAGACTTCAGTTGCAACTCAACATTACACTTTAGTTCTAAAATAGAACTAGACTCGAGAATTTAGTTACAAATTGACTCTTTACAAGGCAATTCGAAATTATCTTCATGGTGGATAACGTTACACGTGTCAACACACTAGATCAATACATTTATATCATTTGCAATATTAGGAATATCATTTGTTTCTAGATCATAGAAATTTTATATTCAACCTAACTTTTGCTAGATTCCTTGAATTTTTCTCATGGCTCACAAGGTTTGACTAGGCTCACAGAGGTTGTATGTTCCCACTGACTTTTGCAATAGTCTGTCTATGCTCACAGAGGTTGTACATTCCCCCTGAATTTTTCACTAGATTGTGTATGCTCACAGGGGTTATACGTTCCCCTTGAATTTTTCATTAGACTCACATAGCATCTTGTTCATCCTGACTTTTGGTTTGACTCATAGAGGTTGTACGTTCCCCCTGGATTTTTTCAATACCTCACAAGACTGGTTTATTCTCCAAATATCCTTGGCTAGCCTCAGGGTGGGCCATATGGCCTCTCATTGGATAATGACTATCGATGCTACCAATTTTACAACTCCCTCTTAGTGAGGGAGTCATTCTCAGCCACACCAAGCTTGTCTCTCAGCTGCACAAACTATATCGAGGTTAGAGGCTTGATCAAGATATCAGCTACTTGCTCACTCGTGGCTATGTATTATAACTTTACAATTTTTCTTTGGACCAAGTCTCAGATGTAGTGGTACCTCATGTCAATATGTTTTGACCTGCTATGAAATACTGGGTTCTCTGTCAATTTTATGCAACTTTGATTATCACAGTGAACCATCGTCATCTTGATATTGTCACCAAACAACCCATAAACCAATTTTATGAGCCATATTGCTTCCTTGCTAGCATCACTTGTTGCAATGTACTCAGCTTATGTTGTACTATGTGCAATGGATCCCTGCTTTTGGCTTGACCAAGAGATCATAGTAGATCCTAAACTAAAGTAGTATATGAAAGTACTCTTCCAATCCACTAGGCTTCTTGCCCAGTCATCATCTACATACCCATGCAAAAATAAACCACCACTTGATGTATATCTCATACCATAAGTAATGGTCCCTCTGAAATATATCAAGATGTGCATTGCTGCCACCCGGTGTCTCTATCTTGGTTCAGTCATGAACTGACTCATTGCAATCCCTACATAGCATATATCTGTCCTAGTGTGGATCATGTACATCAATGATCCAATCAACTACCTATACATGGTGGGATCCACCAAATCTAAACCTGTATCAAAATCATGTAGCTTCCTCAGGTTGCCAATCATCAGAGTAAACATGGATTTGCAATCCATCATACCAAACCTCTTTAGTACATCCACTGTGTATTTTCCTTGTGCCAAAAATATCTCCCCATGTCTTTGCCATACTTCCAATCCTAGGAAGTAATGCATCAAGCCTAAGTTTT
Source organism: Picea engelmannii (assembly GCA_009831015.1). Taxonomy (NCBI): domain Eukaryota; kingdom Viridiplantae; phylum Streptophyta; class Pinopsida; order Pinales; family Pinaceae; genus Picea; species Picea engelmannii. Next base: position 11,486 of record WSFP011430203.1, on the reverse strand, counting down.
TCATCTCAAATTCAGAGGTTAGCTACCTCTTACACCAGGCTATTATCCCTTCATCTCTTGTTATAAAGAGATCATCAACATATAGGATTAGTATAACAGGTTGCTTACCTCTTACCTTGAAGTACAGATTTGCAACAACATCACTTTTTTGAAATCACGGGCTTTTAAGAAATCCATCAATCCTGTCATACCAAACTCCGGGAGCCTGCTTAAGACCATACAAGGCCGTCCTTATCTTCCATACTTGAGTGGCTTTGTTATGCAATATAAAACCATCTAGTTGTTCTATAAAGACCTCACGTTCAATCTTTCCATTCAAGAATGTTATGTTTACATCCATCTGATGTAGCTTCCAACCAAGAATGAGAGAAAAAGCAATAATAGTTCTAACAGAGGTATACCTAGCTACAGGAGAAAAATTCTCTTCGTAGTCGATTCCTTATTTCTGAATGAAACCTATGGCTACAAATATTTCTTTGAACTTTTCCAAAATTCCATCAACTGCATTTTTTATCTTATAGATCCATTTGGAAGCAACTACCGATTTGTCTTTTGGCCTCGGCACAATGTCCCAGACATTGTTCTATATAATAGACCTATATTCCTCAAACATGTAATCCTTCCATACTTGTAATTTATCTGCTTCTTCAAATGAAGAAGGTTTGGCATAACTAATTCTGCTCATCAGTGAAACATAGCCTCCAAACGTATGAGGCCTCTTCCTTTCTCTGAAAGTTCCTTTGGGTGAAGCTATCCTTTCTACTTCCTGCACTATTTCTTTAAGCCACCCTATATTCCTTTTGGCTGGAGGTTCTTCAAGAGTTCTTTCTAAAAATTCAACAGGTTCTAGGGGCTCATTAATTGGCCCTTCACAAGGTTCCTCCCTTTGATCATCTGACTCTTCATTTTCAAAAGAGGGTGAAGGTGGCTGAACTGCTTCTGATTCTTACTGAATATGTCTAGACTTCTTAAATGTGGCTTCCTCATGGAGAGTCACATCTCTTCTTACCTCTATTTTCCTCTAACCTGGTACATAAATCCTGTAATCCTTGGAGTTCTCACTGTACCCCACAAAAAACCCTTTCTTTCCTGAGGGTTCCATCTTTGTCCTCTTTTCCTTAGGGACATGAATATACACAGAACACCCAAATATCCTTAGATGACCTACTTCAGGTTTGATCCCCAAGAAGACCTCTTCAGGAGTCTTGTATTTCAATATAGCATGTGGACACTTGTTCTAAATATTCATGAAAATGGAGGTAGCTTCTTCCCATAAATAATTTGGAAGATCCTGGTCAAACATCATTTCTTTCACTGCCTCACAAATAGTCATGCTTTTCATCTCAGAAACACCATTTTGTTGAAGTTTATATGGCATGGTCAACTGTCTCTTGATTCCTGTTGACTTGCAGAAATCCTCAAAATGGAGAATTCAAACTTTCCTCCATTGTTTGTTCTAAGGATTCTGATGTGTTTCCCTGTCTGTTTTTCAATAAAGAATTTATACTCTTTGAATTTATAAAATGTGTCACTTTTATCTTTAAGAAAATATATCCAACATTTTCTTCAGTAATCATCAATAAAAATGACATAATACAAACAACCACTTAGTGAGGGAGATGACATGGGACCACATACATCAGAATGAACCAAATCTAAGATGCCCTGAGCTCTATTGTCACTACTAGGAAATGCTTTCTTTATATGTTTACCTAGCATGCATCCCTTACCAATTTCATTTTTACTAAGAGAAATAGAGGGCATGCCACATACCATGTTTTGTAGATCTGGAAGAGATTTGTAATGAACATTTCCAAGTATTTTGTGCCACAACTCACTGGAGATATTCGCATCATGAGCCAAGGTCTAAACTGACTATCCTGACACGAAGTATACTCCTCCACTGTGAGTTACAATGGGCTCTGTTGTACTTGAGTGGCTACCTTCAACCCATAATAGTGCCTTCATGTCCTTGCAGATCACCCAATATCCCTTGTCCTCAAGGATTGCAACTGATAGTAGATTATTCTTGAGCCCTAGAACATATAATACTTCATCAACATGAAGTCTAGCCCCATATTCCAATATAAAGGAGATAGAGCCTACTCCCTCTATATTGTAAAATTTTTCATCCCCAAGCTCAACCTTCTCTGCAAAATATTTTGTCTCAAAATCTGAGAGGATCTTCTTGTACCCGATCATGTGCTTTTGATGCACCACTATGTACTAACCAAGTTTTTAGCCCTGTAAAAACTGAACTGGATAAGGAAGAAACCAAGTAATATTCTTTTCTATTTTCTTTCTCATTGGGACTTTTGTGATTTCTTTTGGATTCATCATCCTCGACAGTTGAGGCATGATGTTTCCATTTCCTTGGATATTTCTTTCTAAACCAAAATTCTTTAGCAAAATGACCCAACATACTACGACTAAAGAATTTAATCTTAGATGTATCAATATTCTTTCCTTTGAATGTACCTTTGGTGTTTGGCTTCCTCTGAGAGCCTTTCTGGAAAATGCCTTTCTTCTTTCCCTTGAATCTTGATTCTAAAGTTGGGTGCTCTTCTTTCATTGTCTCGCTCCTGGTAGTTGTGCGACTCTCCTCCTGGAGGAAATCATGCAATAACCTCTCAAACATGGGTTGAATCTCTCTCCCACTTACACTAGATAATAAGGTCTCCCGTGAAGAAGGAAGACCGTAAAAAATGGCCTGCTCTAAATCATTAGTGTCCACTGTCACCCCTATGACCAAAAGCTGATCTTTGATCTGGGCTATCCTAGAATAGAAATATGCCATTGATTCACCTTTCTCCATCTTAAAATACTTAATCTTGTGCTTAAGTGTCCTCTTCTAACTTAGAGCTTGTTTCTCATACAGATTCACCAAGGTATCCATACAGTCCTTGGAAATCATTAACGAAGTCATTGCATGCATTATATTGTCTTTGACTGAGTCGAAGATGATTCACCATGAATTTTCTTGAATCTTCCTGAAGGTCGCTCTTCCTGCATTATTCGTGGATTCCTCCACCACTGTGGTCACATACTTCTCAAGATCATGCTACTGCAAGATATTTATTATCTGGAGCTTCCACACATTGAAGTTGGTAGCTCCTTTGAGCCTATCCTTGGCCCTGATTGAAATGGAGGATGCCATGGACTTCACACTGGAAACTTAATCAATCTAGCTTGGATTTGTGTGTACCTTTTGTTGCAATTCAACACATTTTAACTCACCCTAATCTCTGATACCATGTTAAATTATGAACTTGATTTCTTATGCATATTAATTCTTTTATTTTCTTCAACACATTGATTCCATATTAATACACTTCAACAATACCAAATCATAATCGAATAGCAATAACCATGTAGATGATTAAGCATGCACATCAACATCACATATACCCTGGGGAAACCCTGTATAGGGAGAAAAACCCCAGCAAACGATATTCCGTTATTGCATTAATAATGTAAGATCACTTACAAATATACACCATGAATGTTTTGCTCTTAAAGAGCTTGCCAAGATGAATCTGACCTAACAAAGACCTAAAATACCTTGTTGAGATACACCTCTGATATGTTACCTCTATTGTTGATACACAACATTGATATGTTTCTTTGGTATGCTTCCTCTTTATCACTGATGTGTGCCTCTATTGCTTCACCCTTAACCTGCCTCTCAAAATTGTATTGAAGAGAGGGGTCAACCTTTGTTTATATAGTCTGAAGAGGAGAAGTGGAGAGACTCGAAATAGTAACTTTTTTAAATGCTTTACTCATAACTCAGCTTCATACTTTAGTTCGAACTAGAATTGACACGGGTATACTCTAGTTCAAAAATAGAACTAGACTTGAGACTTCAGTTACAACTCAGCATTACACTTTAGTTCGAAAATAGAACTAGACTTGAGACTGGTATACTTTAGTTCGAAAATAGAACTAGACTTGAGACTTCAGTTACAACTCAACATTACACTTTAGTTCTAAAATAGAACTAGACTTAAGACTTCAGTTGCAACTCAACATTACACTTTAGTTCTAAAATAGAACTAGACTTAAGACTTCAGTTGCAACTCAACATTACACTTTAGTTCTAAAATAGAACTAGACTTGAGACTTTAGTTACAACTCAACGCTTTACAAGGCAATTCAAAATTCTCTTCATGGTGGATAATGTTACACGTGCCAACGCACTATATAAACACATTTATATCATTTTCTATATTAGGAATATTGTTTGTTTCTAGATCATAGGAATTTTATATTCAACCTAACTTTTGCTAGATTCCTTGACTTTTTCTCATGGCTCACAAGGTTTGGCTAGGCTCACAGAGGTTATATGTTTCCCTTGACTTTTTCACTAGTTTGTCTATGCTCACAGAGGTTTTCTATTCCCACTAACTTTTTCACTAGATTGTCCATGCTCACAGAGGTTATACGTTTCCCCTAACTTTTTCATTAGACTCACATAGCATCTCGTTCATCCTGACTTTTGGTTTGAATCATAGAGGTTGTACGTTCCCCCTGGCTTTTTTCAATACCTCACAAGACTAGTTGATTCTCCAAATCTCCCTAGCTAGACATAGGGTGGCCCATATGGCCTCTCATTAGAGAAAGATTGATGATGCTACCAATTTTAACAGAACCTTTAGCACACTCCTTATGCTTCTCTAAAACCTTCAAAAGACATTAGATTTAACTATTTTATTAAATCCCTCCTACGCACTCCTTGCATTCATATTCCTTGGAACATTCTCAACACTTTGCTCAGTGTCAGCCATGTGCACACCTTACACAGTTCTTCTCGAGCTTCTATACTCCACTGAGTATACGAGCACCCCTTGCACTTTCTCGGTGAAACTTCAAACTCTCTCTTCTAAACCAATGAGTCTACAAACTCTGCCTATGCATTCCTTGCATGGCACTGTTCACTCCTTGCACTAGAGTTTCAAAAGAGAAAAAATTGAAACTTATAAACATCAACAATTCATTTCTTTAACCAAGAAACACACACGTGGGCATAAAAAAACATAAAACATGAAGTATAACATTTCCTAATGAACTCAGAGATAAACAACACCAAACATTTGGAAGAAAACATCTCATGTTATATTCATTTAGAAAATATATACATGATTTCTTACAGCTCTCAGCTTCTTCTCTCCAATTCTCTTCAACAACAATAACACATAATGTTCAACAACCTCATTTGGGCATAGATTACATATATTTATACTTGAAGGGGCTTCTCGAGCCTTCCCTCCATCCTACCTTAGTGTTATCCTATCATAATTAAAGAAACTTATTACTAAGTTTATTACAATTAATCAATAATTATGACCCAGATATGAGTCGATGCTCCAGATCTATACAATCCTATAACTAATTAAAGAAAATACATTCTTTTGGAGTTCATAAAATGGATCTCACCTCAAAATATTAAAGGGTGTTTAATTACAATTATTTCAAAATATTAAGATGATGTGCCCCCCCTTGGAATCCTAATCAGTTTGAATGCACGCGTTGAATGTTGAGCCATCTTCCACTTATCCTCTTTTAATGTTGATGGTGATTCTCCTGCATCATACTCCTCAGGACAAAAATATTCATGGAATCCTATCCATTAGTTCCTCCATTGTCTTTCCATGATTCTGGATATCAGTCTTAGTCATCTAATTGGCATCTTCTTCTGGATAATCTTTCCACTTGACTAGATACTCAAAATAAGTTTTCCTCTTGGTCTTCTTAGCAATCCTTTGGTCTAGAACCTCCTTTATCTGTGGTTTCTCTATTGTGAGAATCTGTTCCTTCCACTGAATCTCCTCTTGAAAACATGTTCCTCCTATATCATCCATCCTGTAGGGTTGTAAGTCATCTACATTGAATATCATCAATAGTCCAATGTCCTCTGGAAACTCAATCTCATAAGCATTTGCAGTAAATTTTTTGAGGATATTACATGGTCATATCTTCTTCATCTTCATCTTGTTATGTTTCCCTTTCGGAAATATTTTCTTCCTTGGGTGTGTTAAGACTTGATCCCCAACTTCAAAATTAACTTACCTTCTTCATTGATATATTCAGCTCTTGTATTTATGGTTGTTATCCTGTAGTTGTCCCTTGATCTGATCATGCAACTTCTACATCTCTGCAGCAAAGTTCTCTTCTCTTGCGCTTCAGAACTCATCTTGTCCCAAATTCCTTAACTCCAAAATTCCTCTTGGATGCATTCCATATACTATTTGAAATGGGATTTTACCAGTGCTTCTATTCATTGAGTCATTATACACAAACTCTGCTTGGGGCAGGATTTGATCCCACTGACTGTTATGTTCAGTGACCAAACTCCTCAACAAATTTCCTAAACTTCAATTTACCACCTCATTGTGTTCGTCTGTCTGAGGATGATATGTTGAATTGAAATAAAAACTTGTCCCTAGCTTCTTCCACAAAGTTCTCCAAAAGTGTTCCATGAATTTAATATCTTTGTTTGAAACTATACTTCTGGGAAACCCATGCAATCTCACAATTTCCTTGAAAAATAAATTCGCTATGTGGGTAACATCGTTGGTTTTCTGACATGGTATGAAATGTGCCATATTTGAAAATCTGTCAACTACTACAAAGATATAATCACTCCCTCTTTGGGTTCTTGGTAATCCCAGAACAAAATCCATGCTTATAACATCCCATGGCCTATCTAGAATAGGCATTGGTTCATACAATCCAGTGTTTTGTTTCTTTCCTCCACATCAGACCTCATACCTGGCCAATAGTATGAAGAACTTAATTGTGCACATGTTTTTTCATGGCCGAAGTGTCCAACCAATCCTCCACTATGCTTTTCCTTCAACAAGTTAACCCTCATTGAACATCTCTAGATACATAATTGACTCCCCTTAAATAACAATCCACCTTGGATTAGGTACTCCATCCACTTATTTTTCTCCCTTAGAAAAGGGTTCTCACATGCTTCATGAGCTTCCTTGAAATTTGGATCTTCCTCATACATCTTCTTGAGGTTTTCAAATCCCAAGGTATCCACTTTAAATTCCTACAAGATAAAACATATCCTTCTCAAAGCATCTGAAATTTTTTTAGTGCTTCCATTAATATGATTAATAACAAAAGTAAAATTCTACATGAATTCTACCCATTTGGCATGTCTCTGGTTCAACTTCTCTTGTCTAGTAATAAACTATAGAGCATAATTTTCCGAATACAAGAAAAACTCCTTCGGGATAAGGTAATGCCTCCATTTTTCAAGGCTTGAATTCAATCGTAAAATTCCTTATCATATGTGGAATATTTCCTCTTGACATCATTCAACTTCTCACTTAAACAAGAAACATACTTATTGTCTTTACTTAAATATGTGCCAATGGCTACTCCACTTGCATCACATTTAAATTTAAAGGTCCTCTAAAAATATGGCAGAACTAGAATAGGTTGTTCTTTTATCTTTTCTTTCAACACCCTAAATCCTTTCTCAGCCTCCTTTGTCCAATTAAAATATTTATGCTCCTTCTTTATGGTGTCTAGTATGGGTGCACAAATAATGTTGCAATTCCTAATGAATTTCCTATACAAACTTGCCAATCCATGAAAACTTCTTACTTCAAACACACTTCTTGGAGAAGGCCAATATCGTATTTCCCTCACCTTTTCTGGATCGATATTCAACAGATTTTAAGAGATTATGAACCCCAAATATACAATTTATGTCTTCATAAAAGAACACTTCCTCAAATTCACAAACAACTTCTCCTACTGTAATTATCTCAACACCATCTTCAAGTGTCTGAGATGCTCATCTTAAGTCTTACTTAAAACTAGAATATCATCTAAATAAACAGTCACAAAATTACCAATAAAATCCTAGAGTACTTCGTTCATTAATCTCCTAAACATACTTGGGGAATTTGCTAAGCCAAACGGCATATCAAGCCACTCATACAATCCTTCATTTGTTTTGAAGCTTGTCTTCCATTCATCTCCCTCTCTCATCCTTATCTGATGATAACTACTCTTTAGATCTATTTTAGAAAAATAACTATCTCAACTCAAGCAATCCATCAAATCATCCATTTTGGGTAAAGGGAATCTATACCTGATGGTTATCTTGTTGATGGCTTTTAAATCTATGCACATTCTCCAACCTCCATCTTTCTTTGGACTCAACACAGTTGGTACTGCACATGGGCTCAAACTTTCCCTGATCAAACCTTTATCCAACAACTCTTGGACTTTATTCTTGACCTCTTCATTCTCTTGAGGGCTCAATCTCTATGCTTCTTTGTTTGGAAAACTTTCTCCTGGAATAAGGTCAATATGATTATTGATACTCCTTATGGGTGGAAAAGTGTGAGGTAACTCATCCAACAACTCATGGACTTCGATATGAAAATCATTCATAGAAGTGCATGTAAGGATGACTCTTGGATTACCTACAACAATAAAATGCATTTCTTATTCCTTCTTGACTTCTTTCAAGAGTTTCTTCCCACTTGTGAGAAGTATACTAGGACTAGATTCTTCTTTGGTTCCTTTATCTTCTATTAGAAACAACATATGCTTACACCCATTCTTCTCAATGGTATAGGTATTCTTCCTCCCATCATGTATAACATTCTTGTCATATTTCCACGGTCTTCCTAGCAGAACATGGAAAACATCCATGGGTATAACATCACATAAGACTTCATCTCTATAACCACCTATTTTAAATTCAAATTTGCATTGTTGACTTATCATTACTTGGTGTCCTTTCTGAAACCATGATACATTGTATGGATTTGGATGTGCAGTTGTCTCCATCTTTAGCTTCTCCACCATCTCTATGGATACCAAGTTATCAATACTCCCACTATCTATAATCACCATGCATACCATGTCTCTGGTCTTGCAAGCAGTTCTAAACAAATTGTTCCTCTGGACTAGGTCTCTTACCTCTTTCTTTGGATTCACGAGAACTTTCCTTATCTTGAGTGATCTGCCTTATTTTGTTGCTTCTACCTTCATCTTTCTCTCCACATTCTTCCGCTATGCTTCAGAAATGTGAGCTTCCCAAATTCATGTATTTTTCTTCTCAGGACATTCCCAATACATGTTCTCTATCTTTCCACATGCATAACATTTCACTTCTCTTCCTTCGACTCTTCCTCTTCCTTTGGGAAAATAGTTTCTTCCACCATAGTGTCCTACTATAGAAATTCTTCCTCTCTCTATTTGATTGTGATACTTTCCAGTTTCTTCTCTGGGCTTCTGAAATTTCTCTCTGGTGGTTCCTCTACCTCGGTTAGGACTCTTTCATCTGTTCCTTTGACTCTTCTTTCTGACCAACTTTTCCTCTTCTTTCAGGGATACCTAATAAGCATCTTCCACATTTCTCATTGTTATCATGTTGATTTCATCCTGAATTTCATATATCAGACCATTAATGTACCTGGAAACTTTTTCTTTGTCCTTCTCTTATGTTCATCTTTTAGAACTCTTCAGTGTACTCCTTCACTGACAAACCTTTCTATCTCAAATTTTGTAGTTTCCTGAACAAATTGATATGATAATCCTTGTGTATGAATTTAGCCTTCAAGTTAGCCACCATTCTATCCCAATTATTAATTTTAGACTTACCTTTGCATCTTCTTTCAGCCTGTAATTCATCCCACCATAAAGTTGCATGTCCCTTCAACCTGGTCAGATCATTCTTTACCTTCTTCTCATCATTAGTCTCCTCATAATCAAATTACTTGTTTAGAGCACTTATCCAATCAAGCAATTATTCCACATTTAGATTACCTAGATACATCGGGACATCCAGTTTTTCACTAGTTCCCAGCTTTATAACAACTCTCAGTAGTCGCTCCTCTATTGCTTGTTTTCCTGCAACTTCTTATGCTTCTACATATTCACTTTCAACCTCACTGACATCACTAGATTCAAGTGATATTATTTGTGTTGTCTCCATGGATTCCAACCTTGCACGAGTTTGTCTCATCTCTTCTTCCATGGTTAGGTTGACTATTGGTCTCTCTATGCATCTCTTTCATGGCATGATTCCAAATTTTATTTTCACCACTTTAATGATATAGGAAAATTATCCCTCTTTTTTTGTTTTCTACAGACAAACTGAAGCTTTGATACCACTTGATGCAAACCCCCACCACTCCCAAGGGCTCATGTGACCTCTTGGTTTAAGGATCTTTTACTCTAAGGAGATGAATCATCTCTTGGGTTCCCAATGAATCCTTGGAATCCTTTACCATAGGCCTTTTCTCTTTCCCCCAATGCAATATTAGGTTCGTGAGGTTTTTAATTCCACAACAGAGTATTTCAAGTGACCTCAGGCCAAAATCATGGTGCAGTTTTCAAATTACCGAAGAATTTAGGACTTCGGAGCTCTGGGCTTCGGGAGCTCAAAAAGAAACACACCACAAACATTCTGAAGGCCGAACCCATGAATAGCCTAAAGATACATATTGGACAGTTAACATCTGTCTTGAATCGACGACTGACACTTTCTTCGGGCTTCAGGCTTTGTTGGCAGCCAACCCAAATTTTTTTTTGATTACTCTCAAAAGCTGCCTACACCCCTTGCGGTATCATGACAAATCATTGTCGCATTGTGCTAATAGACATGTGTCTCATTTTTGCAACCATTACAATTCGATTTCGACTCAGTTTTCACAATTGCAAATGTGAAAACACCTCTTTCGTTGATTATATTGTCGTCGTCTTTAGTTGATTTGTTGGTTGATACTTGATCACTGGTTTATCATATGATTGATAAAGGTTTTATCAGACTTATTTTCTTGATCATTATCTTACCTTGATTGCGCATTTGGATATATTTCACTATTAAACCTTTGGGCATGAAAGTTATTGGTCTTATTTATGAAAATTATAACGTATCTGCTTATATTGTTTTATCCTTGCTATGGGTTTTCATTTGATTATCATATAAAAAAATTGTATTGTGTGGCTCTAAGGCTTTGGAATACAAACATATGTGGTATACACCAAATACATTGGCAAGTTCATAAAGGTATGGTAGCAATGGTTTTAAAGGCGCATAAGTTAATCTTATTCGATTTTGCAAATCGATACTTGGCATATTATGCTTGTGAGCAAAGCAGATTATACGATGATTGATAGAACCCCAAGCTATCAGTTAGCACTAAACCCTGTGATTAAGCGGATGATCAAATGGTGGAATTGGCACGTTAAATCGGTAATTAATGTTGGTACTATGTTGGTTTTAAAACTTAACACTTGGCGCTTGAATGTCATATGATGTGCTGGTTCTGACCTGGATATTGGCACGTAGAAGTGGTGAACCACCCACTCGCTGGTCGATGCATTTGTTTTTATGATTATGGTTTTGAACAGCTCGGAACAGGCTCATTAATGTAATACGTGGTGATGGTAATCCCACCACCTTCGCACGCCTGAGTTGTTTTCGGTCTCGTCGAGCATTCAAG
>ML866028.1:0-11615 GCA_009831015.1 Picea engelmannii | reverse complement strand
TTGGAGAATCATTTTCTCCTTTCTGGACTTCATCATGGATAATGTAATGCTTGATTTCAAATGTACTTTAGTCTGGAACACTGTGAAGGCTTCATGTAGATCTGAACAATAGAGTATATCATAGTTGGAAAACTAGAACATATTTATGTGGCACTTCTTCTGTCATCATGAGATCTGATCTACTGAGTAGTCATCTTGATGTTATAGAAAATCTTCACCACGCTTCTGATGTGCACTAGAGGTTCTCCACCAAGTTATCTTCTTCTATCTGCATACAGGAGTCTCTTTCTGGTATGCCTCAAAGTCTTGAGATTGCTCTTCATACGCTCTTTATTCAATTTCTCTGGAGAACATTCTTTGCATTCATCTGATGTAGAATTCCGACTCATGGATGTTGTGGATTATATAACGACTTATGTATAGATAAGTCTGGTTTATTGGAACAAGTAATCATCATAGTCTTCTCCCTCCATCTGGGAGAACCTCTAGTTCTAGGTCTCGCAATACTTTAGTTCATAAGTCTTCCATACACTTGTTCTTTATCACGACTTTCAGTTCTTCTGCTTGATCGCTTTTAGTGAGTTCATATCAGGCTGGTAATCTTTTGATTCTTAATATTATGACTAGTTGTTCTGACTTTTCTTTCTTTCTTGGAATCTTCATGTTCTTCTTCATGTTTTTCTTTAGATCTTGGTTCCTTGGAGTTTCTTATAGATTCCATGCCCTAGAGATTCCACTTCTTCCTTTCACCATAGGATCATGGATTTGGATGGACAACCAGGAATACTTTAAAGCTTCTCTTCGAAGAAGTCTTCTTCTGCGGTTGAACTGAACATGTACTGTCTTTCATGGTTGCTACCATGGATATATATATACTTCATCATCTTCAATGGATCATAGGATTAGCTCCCTCCTAACCCCTGCTTCATGTAAGAGTGCATATAATCGGCTCCCTCCGTCTAACAGAGTCCACGCTTCCATCTGCATCCTTATTGTCTTCTGCAACGTATAATTGGCTCTCTTGTCTAACAGAATCCATGCTTCCGTCTGCATCCTTATTGTCTTCTGCAATATATAATTGGCTCTCTTGTCTTAATAGAGTCCACACTTTCGTCTTGTTGTTTTCTACGAAACGTTATAAGTCTTTTTCCAATTTCCTCTCGATTGCTAACTTCTTTCTGTCTTTGCTTCTTTTAAGTCTCTTCATGATTGATTCAACTTATCTTGCAATAGCTTCCACATGATTTGTATTTCATCCTTTCATGTGTATTATCTAATGATATCTATTTTCATCTTGTTTATTCTTCTATAGGTATAGTTCTTCTTGGAACACATTATCTTCCAAGAGATATATATACAGGATATGTATAGAGACGATGCAAACAAGATATGTACAAGAAAGAAGAAGAGTATTGTTACCTTTTAGAAGAAGAAGTCTCTTCCATCCTGCTTAGTCTTCTTTGTAGGTTCCTTTTCTTCGACAATCAATGCTTCATGTTTCTCCGTCATTTTCTTTAGCTTGGGACAATGATTCTTGTAGTGACCATACTTTCGACAGTTGAAGCATTGTACTTCTGAAATGTCTTTCTCTTGATTTCACTTCCTCCTTGAACCAAACTTCCTTTTGTTCCTGAAGTTCTTGAATCTTGTTGTGAAGGCTTGATCATCGTACTTCCTTTGGGGTTTCTCTTTTGCATTAATCCTTGATTCTTCTTGAGCACAACAAGTCCAAAGTTCTTCAAATGTCGGATACTCCTTCCTTGTGTTCATGCTTGCGGCAAATGCATCCCACGTCTTGGGAAGACCATTGAGTACTATGTTCACCAATTCCTTCTCTGAAGTGATCTCTTCAATAGCTTGTAGTTGATCTCTTAACTGGGAGATCCTTACAAAGTATGATGTTATGCTATCATCATCATTCATCTTCATGTCACAGAGCTCATTCTTTAGACTCATAATTTATCCAATGTTTCTGACTAAGAAGAGACTGGTTAGGGCATCGTACATCTTCTTTGATGAGTCAAGATGGGAGATGTAGGGTATCAAGTGGTCTTTTATAGAATCCACTATGATACTCATGGCATTGATGTCAACATCTTTGAACTTCTCCATAGTTGCAACGTTATGCGGTTCCTTCTCTTTTCCTTCTTCAGACTCTGGCTTCACGATCTTTCCTTTCACGATATCCAACACTTTATTCTTGGCAAGGATGAGGTCAATCCTTGTCTTCCATGCTCTGAAGTTAGATGCTCCATCTAACTTGTTCTCAGACTTCATAGAGTTAGGCTTGCTTGACTTGGTCAAACCCTAGATTTGACCAGAAATTCAAACTTCACGTCTTGGCTTGCTGAGAGTATCAGGGGATGCGCTAGGCTAGGGCGCACTGATTTGTCTGAAGATTAGGTCAATCTCTTCACTTAAGGCGCCTCAACAAGAGGTTTAGGGTTTCTGCAACTGCTCCTGCTAGTAACCCTAGCGACAGTGTCTTGGAAGCTGCTACTGCTAGTAACCCTAGCGGCAGTGTCTTGGAAGCTGCTACTGCTAGTAACCCTAGCGACAGTTCCTCAACGAGCTCAATATCTTAGCGGCTATGTTTCCTTCCAACGTTTAGACTGAATGAAGGAGGTGTGGGCCCATAACCTGTTAGAATATAGAAGAATGTGTGCTCGTTTTACCATTGACGATACCCTCATCACCCAACCATAGGCCAAAGCCACCCTCCAAGCACCTTAACCTTGACTGAGAATTACTCCAGAAGAAAACCCTAAGCTAGATAGCCAAACAAGGTGTAGCGCATCTTCCTCCAAGGATAACGCACCAACAATAGTTGATCAGATAGTCCAAACCCTAGTCAAGAGATATTCCAAGCCAACACCCAAACTGCTAGTTGCAGCAGTTGCACCTGCAGCTCTCCTCCACATGCGCGCACCAAACTGGGAACTGCAGTGCGCACTAGTTGCTGCTCTGCAATTCTGAGATGTGTCAAATGAGAACTGGCACCCTGTATTTATATTGGTTCTGCCAGATTTGTTGGGGCCGACTTCTCCTTCTAGATATGTGTCTGTTCAGTATATTATTATTATTTCTAGCCGACTTCTTCTCTTGGAGGCTAATAACCTAATATAAATTATCTTCTTGAGTCGACAAGACTTCTAGGGTTATTAGCCAACTCATTAGGGTTTTCTTTTGCTTTCCAGAGTCTTTTATTCTCGTCAGGTTCACACATGGAGGTAAATACCTCCCGCAGCTACCATAATATTAACATGGCCCTTACATCATCAAAAACAAGTTTGACAAAGAAAAGTACTATCTAGCAACATTAGACAGGAGAAAGATGCCATTACCCATAGATGGGTCTTTTCTTCAACCTCACATCCAGGTCACATGACTTCTTTAGGGCCCGTGCCCTAGGTTATTAGGTAAGTCATTTCGATTCCCTGCATTTGCATCTTGATTTCTCATACTGGTTTAGATGCATTTCATTTTCATTTTGCTCTACTTGCACATTGATTTCATGCTTAGTTTAGAAATTTTTGAAAAAATGTCAAAATTTTATTTTCCAGTTTAGTGGGTTTCAATATGATCATATGAGAACAAGGATGAGTAGGCCATCCTACACTTGATAGTTCGATGTTTACTTGCATGCACAGGTCTACTAGGAGATGCTCTGGTTCTCATGCACTCTACTACAAGCACATGTCTCCAAGTAGGAGCCAGATGTTATCCCCATTTTGTGGATAACTAAGGAGATGATGTTTTGAGTCCCTCAGGTTGCAGATATGGAGTGCCGAGAGATTACATGACCAACAATATGCTTTGCACAGATGGAAAACCTACTCACCACCACATATGGTCACAGGTTTATAGATGGCATCCACCACACCAGTTGTCTTCCAGAAGGCAGTGGGCCTTGCTCCATGAGGTACAAGTCAATATTATGGTGAGAATCATTTCAATAACTAATCCATTTGATTATGTTGTATCTTAGATTGCTCTATATTTCATGATATGTGCTTGGACATTATGCCTTTTGCCTTACTTCACCTTGGTGGTTGACATTGTGCCCTAGAGAATGGTATTCTTTGGGAATAGGTTTGCTACAGGGATATCCCTTAATGAGCCATCGTACCGTTCCCGACCTTACTTACCATTTTCCAACATTATTCCCCTCTGTTTCCTTATCTCTTGGGATTTTAGGGTGTATTGACCCAAAGAAGGGGTTGTCCCTCATTCTATGGGAAGAAGGGGCTAAATGCCCAGAGGGGTTGGTGTTGGGTAAAAGATAAAAGCAATATATGAACCTTTCAGATGCTTCACCCAGGGATCACCCAAGAAAGCAATAAAACAATTATCTTTGAATAAAATGGGACCCATAATATAACAAAGAAATGCCTGAAAGGTAGATTGAAGGATATGCGGTCTCATCACTAGCTGAGCTATCACACCCATGGATATCTAGTGGTATGACATTGTCGTTATCTAGTCACCAAACTAGGGCAGTGACTCTTAGTTGCATGGCTGAGAGAAAGGGGGTCTAATCACGAGCCAACCTTCTCATTTCCATTAGGCATTTGTGGGTGACATTGCCACCATCTGGTCACCACGCCAGGGTAGTGACCTTCAACCTCTCCTTGTGCTAAAGAAAATATAAAGAAAGAAAGATAAAAGACAAATATTGGGCTTGGAAAAAGTGCATTGCGGACAAAGGTACCACACACCCTCTACAAAGGCACCCATGCATGAGACATTGTGACCCATAGTATGTCATGAGCCCTATGCCCATTGAGTCTTTCCCCTATCCACCTTGTACACTCTACATGGCTTAGAGAGGGACCTCTTGGAGGATTTCCTTGACCTAGGGCAAGATCTACCCAATAGGACACCTCGTCAACCCTCCCATACTTAAGCTTGTCAAGTCGCATAGTGTTTTTGAGATGTTAATTGTTTGATATGGTAATATTTGATGCACGTGCTTAGATGGATTATTTATTGATTGGATCCACTTATCATGATGTTATGACTTGAGATCCTTGGAGGGCATGTCCATTGGTTTTTGTAGGACCTAGTTGGTGGACAATTTTGGGAGAACAAGCCTAGCTTGGGATTCAATGGGGCTACAAGACCACAGGTTTGATGCCAGGGGCCCACATGCTAGATGAGAGAAAGATGACTTGGACGACCTTGATTATGACTTGGGTGACCTAGCCCACCCATTGCCTTCCAAACGATTTTCCCAGGAGGGTGAAAACGTCCTACTTTGAGCATGATGTCATGGTATTGGGGGTTTGGGCTTGGTGGTGAAGTGCCACTCACTTGCACTTGGAAGTTTTGAGGAGAAGAAGGTTTTCACCAAGAAGAGATCATCTAGATGCTTGACACATGGCCTTGGGAGGCCCTTCCATCCTTCTCCAACACCAACGACCTTCTCAAAGTGGTAAAACGTCCCCTAAAAGGGTGATGTCATCCTTAATTAGGGTTTAATTTGTGCAAAAAGTGAAATTATAAGTAAATTGTTTAATATTATTGTGTTAAGGGGGGAAAACTAGGGTTGTTGACCCCTAATCTTGTGTTTTACTTCTCATTTTGTGGACAAGCATGTTGGCTATTTTTTGTATAAATAGAGATCGTAAGATCTCATTTTGAGTCATAACTTTCCTCTCACAAGAGGTTTTGGTTTGAAAGTTTTGGTCTCCTTGGCTATTTTAGCTCTTGTGCACTTGTGTATGGCTGATTTTATGAATGGTTGATGGAAGAAGGCCTAGCACTACTTTTGGATGATGCTTTCTAGCTCTTGTGGTGAATTGTCTTAGCATTTATCTTGATATTGGTATGCTTTTTACTCTCTTGCTATCATTTATTTCAAGTCAAGTTGTTTTATGCTAGGATCTAGGTGGGAAATATAAGGGCATACACCCCCACCATAGTCTTCACCATTTTTGCTTGCTTCATCTCACTGATTAAGGGTTTGCTAAGAGAAGTATAAGGGCATACACCCTCTTAGCTTAAACCCTAGCTTAGAGAAACTTGCCTTTGGAAGTAAAATGGCTTACACCCCCAAGTAGGTAGCTTCTCTAATCTTATTGTGACTCCATTAACCCAATAGTAAAGGCACTAGTCATTAATTTGTTGCATTGGAGAAATAAATTATTGCATTGGGAAACATGAATTTCGGTCTTTTTAGTTCTTGCAAACGTGGATTGTCTTCCTTGTGCCTTGGGAACCTCAAAGCCATTAGGGAATCCTCATCTAATGACTACTTATTTCTTCTCTTACAAATTTTCATCTTCAGCCATTAGGGCTGCAGAAACCCTAACATATTCACTTTAATAGCTCCCTTATCAACAATTGGTTTTTGCTCAAAGTTTGCACATTTACTCTTCTTGTCCTAGCACACTTTTTGGAAAAATTTGAGGGGATTCTAGTGGAAGATTTTCTCGCTGTAATACACTGAATGTTACAGCCATAAGGCTGATATATTTGCTCCATATAAGTGGCTACAACAGCCTTATCTTTTATGCTAAGAGTACTAATTCTTCACCGTAAGTTTAGCTAGTTAATTGCTAGTTTTCCTCTTTCATTTTATACTTGATCCTTGTCATTTATTGAGAAGCTTAGAGTATCTTTTTCTTGCTGATTTATACTTTCATCTATTGCTGAAAATTAGGGACAACAAGAGTAACTTGCTGATCCAACTAACATGTACTGTTGCAAGCTGTGTTTTCTTGTGTCTCGGGCAGGTTCAATGATCCGAAAAAGCATCATACATGTGGGGAAGCCAGTAGTAGACGAAGGCATGAAAACTGGAATGGAGACCTTAAGGAACCTCGCAGCATGTGACCAAACAACAGAAGTTGTTCTACACTGTCATGTCAAATAACCTCAAAGCGATCAAGGAAACATAAAAAAAAAAACTACCCCGAGTCCATGAGAGCAATGTCCTTCTCTTTCAAAATCAATTCAACTGTGCATTGGAGTTTTCAGGGCAAGATCTTCAAGTCTTTTGGCTGCCAGTTCCTTTCCATTTGCAAATGGATTGAGAAGCATCTTTGCAATGTGTTTTCAGCCTCAGGGTTAAGATATTTCCAGCCTAGTATACGGAATCTGAACTCCCCACCATCAGATACCTGTTATTTCATTCCCCAATCAAATGCAGTACACAGAGCTGGTCCAAAGATAGCCATAGTTGACCAGTCACAATGTATCAGAAAAGGAACCGCCCCTTCTGAATTAGGTTAAAATACCCAACTATCATTACACGGCTAAACCTTACCACACAAGCGGTACATATATAGATATCGAATAAAACAACCAGTGCCTATCCTGATATGGCCGAAGTATTCAGTTACTGGGTAAGGTCATCTTCTGGTCATCGTTGGGATCTTACTTCCGAATTTGCTACTTGATCGATCATTGGCATAACAAAGTGTGACGGCATAGAGCATAACAAGCACCCAACCATTATTGAACCCGTTGACCCAGTTGCAATTATTATATTCAGTCTTTGTAATATACTTATTACTTAAAGACGCACCAGAGACCTGGAAGAAAACCAAACGCAAATGCAGATAGAGCATCATCCCTTCGAACAGAGGATGCTAGTGTTTCGGGTTGAGATATGAATACCTTCTGAATCGTTTTCACCTTCTTCTCCCTCGTTTTTCTTTCATAGTTCCACCCACCAATATTTTGATTGATCATATTAGATCAAGTGATTTGATGTTCTTTGGTGATATACTCCTGTTTTTTGATATCCTCGATTGTCTACTGCCCATCCTCCTCCTGGGTTTTCTTATTGATCATTTCCCTCTTCACCACCAACTATCTTCATCGGACGAAATTGATGAGTTGAACCTTGCCCCAGGGACTAGACCTACGGACCTTAAATCACCAATTAAACTCAAACAAACCAACTAGTTGAAAGATTGATGATTTAAGAGTGGCGCATTAATAGATGAAGAAGAAGTTCGATGATCAATCATGAGCAAGCAAATCAAGAAGAGCACGAGTCTCTTAGATTGAAGTGGTTCTCTTATTCTATGTTTGCCTACCGTTAGTTGATGATCATGTTGATTAAATAGAGATCAAACACACACCATTTTGAAGATGAAGTGAGTGATCATCTCTTGCTTTTGCTCTTTGTTCTATGAGCAGTTATGCCCTCCATTGGATTCTTTTATGGCGGTGGTTTGGACTCACTTGGTGTAAAATGAGGTCACAATTTTGCAGTAGGCCCTGAATTTTCAGTTCCAGATGCAAAGAGAAAAAGACCATGTTTTGTGTCCATTGTCCAGGACCAGGCATCGATTAATTCTGCAAGAACAAGGGACCCCACGTAAGATGCAACTGAAACTAACCATGTCCATACCAACACCCATGTTTCCATTGCTCCAGATGTTGAAATATAAGCTGGGCACCAACACGATAAACATAGTAGCTATGAAGAGTTTTCCATCTTCACCTTTGAATCAGTGCCCACATTCACAAATTGTTGTAGAAGGTGCATAAACCTAATAACCAGTATCTAAGTAAATGACTCAATTTCAGGTTGCAGCAACTGTGGGTTGCTGATTGGTTCTGACTGGTGATGTAGAAGGACTCTAAACCTGCCATTGGCTTTTTTGTCTATGATTGAAAACCACCGATGCTGACTTAAAACCTTCTCATACCAATAATTTCTCCATTATAATTGGATTTCATATTGGCACTGACTATTAAAGTTGACATAATCTCCAAAATACCAGCTTCTGCCATTTTTATATTGGAAGCTGAAGCTGCAGCAGTAGCAGTTACGACTGCAATAATATTAGCTGTCTAGATACCATTCCAGCAATCTGTTTTCCCTGGAAAAAGTATTATCTCTGAAACAAAGAGCCTACGTTATTGCATATTGTCCAAACATAGCGATTCATCCCCCATATATAATAAAATCCATCTTGAATCTTTTCATATATTGACAAGCTAATGTTTACATTTTGGGTGGTAAACCGTAACAGTGTCTAAAAGAACCAAAGACTAACTCTAAGATTTTAGTTAACAAAATGCCATAGTAGTTGATGAATTTTGTAATTATAGAAAAGATTTTTTTCCCCACTCTTCACTAGACTATTCTTAATAAGCCAAGGTCCCCCGTTATTTGCAATCAACATGCAATTTTATTTTGCAAGTCAGTCATATAATTACAAATTGCCTTCAAATTTTAAGTAAGGAAAACTGTAATTAGCTTCAACAATTTTTTCTTCAAAGTATCATTAAATTCTAGCAAAGATTTCTTGCCCCTCTCTTCACTGGACTATTTCTAATTACTTGCGCTTGCATTTTTCATTGTTTAGTTTAAGATTTTTTAAGGTTCTACTAAAATAACATGAACTCTTTAGAGCTTCTCCAAAATCCACCTTTGATCTGCATTTAATTTTATATTTGCTACAAAGTTTTATTCTTGTAAACCGAATTCCCAGGCACATGTAACAGATTCAGGTGATTAGTTTTGTTGTCGATATCCACAATGTATTGATGGTAAAGATGTTTTTTTCAACAACAAAATTGATTGTCTCAAAATTAGGGCCTTTTTTATGTTTTCCAATTATTCAGCACAGATTATCTTATAAAAGAGTTGGTTATACATATATCTATATATATAAACCTATGGCCTCAATTTTTTTCCTTCTAGAGTTCATAAACAAACATAAACAAAATGGTCCGACTATATTCTATTGTCCCAATCTCAGGCCACATAAAAATGAATACAATTTAGAAAGTAATCTTTTGAAAATATTTATATGGTTCTTAAATATCGTTATAGTTGAGAGACAATACTTAAATATAACTATATTTGTGGGACCATACTTGCTAGATATGGCTTATTAGAGAACAATTACAAGAGCACAAATTCTATCAATTGTAATAATGAGATTCAGTTTTAAGTTAAATTTTAAGCCATTTCATATTGAAACACACTACCAAGAATGGAATCCATAAACATTTTAATTGTGATCAAAACAAGTTTATAAGGATATTGAGCTTTGAAATATTATTGGAGGAATCTTTCCGATTTGAATTGGATCCTAATCTTATTGGAAGTCATAAACATTTAAATTGTGATAAAACCAAGCATATATGAATATTGAGTTTTGACATATTGTTGAAGGACTCTTCTCAATTTGAATTGAATTCCAGTATTTTGATGTCTCCCATGACAACTCTTCTCAATTTGAATTGGATTTCAATTTTTTGACATCTCCCTCGAGTTGAGGTGTAATATCCCAATTTTTCCTCCTTGAATTATTTGTAAATAAAATGCTTAAATTCTTTGCATGGATACTTTATAACTCTGGTACACTAACTCAATGGGTCAAATATACCATGGTACTACAAATATTGTACGTCTTTTTGTTTTGAAGTTAATAATGAAGAAGAAGACCAAGATCAACTGAGTTCGAGTGCCTATAGGGGCTATGATACCACAAGAGCGGAAAGGTGAGGGGGTCTAAGGGAGTTTTATGCCTAAATCATTTACCTATGCTACCTTGAACTCTCACCCAATTTCAGTTTTGAATCTCAAAACAAAAATGAGTTAAGAAGAGTGGATGAAACCAACTCCTCAATTTAAGCCACCACTCTTAAATTTTAGCAAATTGTCTCCCCTACATTCTTGGAACTAGGAGGAGAAGTTGAGTATGAACTCTCTATCCATTAGGCATGAGGAAATTTTGAACGAGGGAAGAAGGTTGTTAGAAAAAGTGTTAGAGAAGAGTTGGGAGAGGTTACACATTGGAAAAAAGGAGAGCCAACCCTAGGATAGGCCAACTAGCCATGAATAGAAGCTAGTAGCCTTGAGAAGAAGCCATGAAAACTTGGAAAACTCTGCTAAAACTTGGGACATAGTCTGTACCTTCTATGCACACACTGAATAGCATGAGAGTAAGTAATTTCTGAGGTGCTAAACAATAGAGAAGGAAATACTCATTGTGTTGTGTGGGGCAGGTATGTGGGTGTCATAGTACTGATCTGTCATCAAGAAATCTGCATAGGAAAACATTTGTTAGACTTCAAATTTTAGAGTTAACTTCGCTCAGCTGGTTGTTGGTCTACAGTCTTCAAAAGATAAGTTTAAAAAATCTTTGTTCTGGTTTATGAATCTTATCTTTGTAATTCTGTCTCTGGTTTCCAAAAGATCTTGCAAATCATTATTTATGAAGATTCCATCTCTGTTATAGCTGTAGAAGTTATTGGTTTTAATTTAGAAATGAAGGTACTCGAATGGTTGTCTTACACTGAAGAGTTTGTATGTTAATTCCGTGTTTAAAACTTTGGGGGCGAACTCTCTTGGGATTCATTTGGAATCTGCTTCACTGACGGTCTTTCTGTTATTGGCATTAATACTCGCTCTCTTATCCTTGTTCTCTTCCTTTCTTTATCGTGGATCCTTACTGGAGCACCCTAGTCTGGTATTTTGGCGAATTGGTCACCCAGTGCTATAAAGAAAGGTATAGAAAGTTTAATTACGGTTCTGTTCATGGCCTCTTATTTGATAAGAACTCGATTCATTTGTAGCATTATTTTCGTAGTATACATATCACTTTGGGATTTTGAGTACAATCAGTACTATAACATGTTTA
>ML866026.1:8647-21739 GCA_009831015.1 Picea engelmannii | reverse complement strand
AAAGTCATGTGGGCCCCGTTTGGGTAAGTTGGTGCATCAACTTCCCGGGGTCGTAACTTTTGCATACGATCTCCGTTTTAGGCGTATGATAGCTCGTTGGAAAGATCTATCCGAGAAATACAACTTTTGGCTGGAGAAACATTCATCTATGATTCATGTTGCTCCCCATTTTCCCAAAAAAACATCGTTTAGGGCCTCAAAATGGCCCCGGAAGTTAAAAACTGCTAAAAATAGTAAATTACCAAAATTGCCAGAAACATGTTTTGGGCCAGTTGGAGAAGGTGGGTGGCCACCGATATCCACATGGATCACTGTTATCCTATTTCGGGGTTTCAGGAATCAAAGGAGTTGGGGTGACTTGCAAGGAAAGTCTCGAAATCACGAAATGTGACGCACCTTTTGGGGTTAATTCTGTAGTCACGCCGATGGTCATGTGGAGTGGAGGCTCATGTCTCATGCATGTTTGCATGGGTGGAGCATAGAAAAGGACCTGTGGTATTTAAATGT
This sequence comes from Picea engelmannii, assembly GCA_009831015.1. Classification (NCBI taxonomy): domain Eukaryota; kingdom Viridiplantae; phylum Streptophyta; class Pinopsida; order Pinales; family Pinaceae; genus Picea; species Picea engelmannii. The sequence continues at coordinate 21,232 of ML866026.1, read as the reverse complement.
GAAGGGCTCCAACAGGGACCAAGAATCCATTTCGGCTTGGGAATAGGAAGATCCAAATACCGGGAGGTTAGCGGACCCAATTGAGGTGGGGGTCTGCATCAAGTGATATCAAATCTTACAACTTTTTTTTCTGTAAGAAAGAGAATACAGAGGAAAATCGTGATTTGAATTCTGCGTGGATAGATTGAAACAACGCCGCCAAGGAAACAACCAAAAATAAATTTACCCAATCCAACCGTGGAAAGGGAAATGAGAGAACTTCGTGCTCGGTTGGATGATATGGAGAAAACACAGAGGCAGACACCTGATACTGGAGATATCAGTGAGGTTGAAAGAAATAATGAAGTTGGAGCCAAAGAAGAATTTGTATCCGAAGACGCTGCAGAGGAACGTCTATTTAAAGTTGTTACAAGGATAGGTTCCAGAGAAAAATTGGACATTCTGATGTATGAAAGCAACTTGGACATTGAAGATATGCTAGATTGGTTTAGAGCTCTGAATAAATACTTTGACTATGAGGATATCGAGGAAGATAAGAAGGTTAAACATGTAGTCACTAGACTGAAAGGACATGCAACACTGTGGTGGGATGAACTACAGGCTGACAGGTGTTGCAAGGGAAAACAAAGAATCAAAAGCTAGGATAGAATGGTAGTGAAGATGAAAGCCAAATTCATACCCAGAGATTATCAAATCAATCTGTTTCAAAGAATGCAGAATTTGAGACAGAAATAGATGACAGTGAAGGAATACACTGAGGAGTTTTACAAAATTAATATCAGAGCTGGTCATCACGAGAGTGATTATGAAAATGTCGCCAGATACATGAATGGAATAAGATATGAGATTCAGGACAAGATGATCATGGTGACAATCAGAAATGTGGAATATTCTTATCAGATTTCTCTGAAGGCAGAAGAGAAATTGGCCCGAAAGAAAGGTCAAAGGGGTAGAGGAAAAAGTCAGAGTAGAGGCAAAGCAGTTGAACAGGACAGAGTATAAAAGCACAAGGATGAAGAGAAGACACCTCATAACCACCCGAAAAGGGGAGGAAGTTCACAAGGGAGGAAATATGTTGATAGGAATACTTTTCCTCCGGCAAGAGGAAGAGGAAGAGGCAAAGGAGGTGAAGTAAAGTGTTTTGTCCGTGGAAAGATAGGACACAAATATTGGGAATGTCCCAATAGAAAAATGGATGGAGGACGAGAAGATCACATTTCAGAAGCGTAGAGGAGAAATTTTGAGGTAGAAGATGCAGAAGGTGGAAGATCCTTGATGATGAGGAAAATTCTCTTGAATCCAGAGAAAGAGATGGAAAATCCAGTCCAGAGGAACAAATTATTTAGGACTACTTGCAAGACCAAGGATAGGGTATGCAAGGTTATAGTTGACATTGGAAGCACATATAATCTAATATCCACAGAGATGGTGGAAAAGATGGAATTGGAGACAGTTTCACATCCAAGCCCATACAAGGTTTCGTGGTTGCAAAAAGGACATCAGGTAACAGTCACTAAACAATGTTTAGTTGAATTTAAGATAGGGGGTTATAGAGATGATATTTTATGTGACGTAATTCCCATGGATGTTTGTCATCTTTTGATGGGAAGGCCATGGAAATATGTCATAAATGTTATTCATGATGAAAGAAAGAACACATATACCTTGGAAAATAATGGTATGACACACATGCTGCTGCCAACTGAAGACAAGAAGGTAAAATAAGAAACAAGCAATACTATACTTCTCATGAGTGGGAAGGAGCTTCTCTATGAAGTCAAGAAAGATCAAGAAATGTAGTTTGTTGTGGTTAGAAAACCTAGAGTCATCTTGACCAGTACTTCGGTAGATGATCGACCTAAGGAAATTCAGGAACTGCTGGAGAATTTCACTGATATAGTGGTGGACGACTTACCTTGTTCATTGCCACCCATTAGAAGTATAAGCCATCACATTGACCTTATACTAGGAGCGAGTTTACCAAAAAAATCTACGTACATATTGACGCCGCAGGATAATGAAGAGATTAAGAAGAAAGTCCAGGATTTAATGGACAAAGGGTTGATTAGGGAAATCTTGAGTCCATGCATTGTACCAACAGTGTTAAGTCCAAATAAGCATGGTGGATGGAGAATGTGTATAGACTCGAGGGCTATAAATAAAATCACCATCAGGTATAGATTTCCTTTACCCAGGATGAATGACTTGATGGATTGCTTGAGTGGAGCAAAGTTTTTTTCAAAAATTGATTTGAAAAGCGGATATCATCATATTAGAATGAGGGAAGGTGATGAATGGAATACAACATTCAAGACGAATGAAGGGCTGTATGAATGGCTTGTCATGCTGTTTGGTTTGATGAATGCGCCAAGTACTTTCATGAGATTAATGAACGAAGTCTTGAAAGATTTCATTGGAAAGTTTTTAATTGTGTATCTTGATGATATATTGATCTTCAGTAAGACTGAGGAGGAACATTTGAGACATTTAACTCTAGTAATGAAGAGGTTGCATCAAGAGAAGCTGTTGATAAGCCTTAAGAAGTCATCTTTCATGAAGAAAAAACTTATTTATTTAGGCTTTGTGATCTCTTCGAATGAATTGAAGATGGATCCAGAGAAGGTAAAAGCAATCAAAGAGTGTCCGTCACCAAGGAATATCTTTGAATTTAGAAGCTTCCATGGACTAGCCAGTTTTTACAGGAAATTCATCAGAAATTTTAGTGGAATTTGTGCATTAATGATGGACAAAGTCAAGAAAAGACATAAATATTTTCATTGGACAGAGGAAGTGGAGAAAAGTTTCAAGTTGTTGAAAGAGAATATAACTGAACAACCAGTTCTGGTTTTGCCAGATTTCAGTAAAACATTTCAAGTGAGATGTGACGCAACTGGATTTGCGATTGGAGCAATATTAAGTCAAGAAAATAGACCAGTTGCATATTTTAGTGAGAAAATGAATGAGGACAAAATAAATTATACCACATATGATAAAGAGTTTTATGCAGTCATACAAGCACTGAAGAAATGGAGGCACTACTTGGTTCCGAAAGAGTTTGTTTTGTGTAGCGACAACCAAGCCTTACAGTTTATAACCAGATGGGAGAAATTGAACCAGAAACATGAAAAATGGGTTGAGTTCATGTAGAACTTTACTTTTGTTATAAAGCACATTTATGGAAATGTTAACAAGGTTGTTGATGCATTGAGCAGGAAATGTTTGATTCTGCACGAGTTTCGTGTGGAGACCTTAGGTTTTGATAGCCTTAAGGAAATGTACAGAGATGATTCAGATTTCAAGGATGCTTACGAAGCATGTGAGAATCTTGTTTTAAGGGACATGAGCCAATGGATTGAATATTTAATTCAAGATGAATTGCTATTCAAAGGAAATAAATTGTGTATCCTGAAGAGTTCTATGAGAGAAAACCTTTTGAAGGAAAAGAATAATGGGGGATTGGCTGGACATTTCGGCCATGATAAAAATTTGCGCAATTGAACAATTTTTATTATTGGCCAGGAATGAGGACAAATGTGCAAAAATTCGTCAACAGATGTAGAATTTTCCAGCACACAAAGGGGAAAAGACATAATACAGTGTTGTATCAAGCATTGCCAATACCAGAGAGGCCATGGGATGCGATACATATGGATTTTGTGTTGGGATTTCCAAGGACACAGAGAGGATGTTATTCCATATTCGTGGTAGTCGATAGACTTTCCAAAATGGTACATTTTATCTCATGTCAGAAAACCAGTGATGCAACACACATTGCAAATATGTTTTTCAAATAAATTGTTTGAATTCATGGGTTACCTAAGATTATTGTTTCAGACAAAGATACCAAAATTGTTGGGCATTTTTGGAGGACACTATGGAATAAGTTGGGAACGAATTTATCTTTTAGCTCAACATATCACCTTCAGATGGATGGACAGACTGAGGTAGTAAATCAAAGTTTGGGGGACTTATTGAGAGTTTGGTAACTGAACATCACAACCAGTGGGATTAGATTCTTCCGCAAGAAGAATTTGCATATAATGACTCACCAAACAGGAGCATAGGATAGAGCCCATTCCAGATAATAATGGAATGCATCCCAGAGGAGTATCTGAGTTGAGAGACTTAGATCAGAATGAGTTCAGAAGTGCTAGAGTGGAAGATTTTGCAGTAGAAATGCAGGAGCTCCACAATAAGATTAAGGAGTGGTTACAGAATTCCAAATAGGAATACAAGTGAAGAGAAGATCAACATAGGAGAGAGCTTCAATTCGAAGTGGGATATTTATTCTTAGAACACCTTAGAAAACAAAGGTTACTAAGGGGAACACATAATAAGATGAAGACGAAAAAGATAGGGCCGTGTAAGATTTTGAGAAAATTTGGGGCAAATGATTATGAGATAGAATTGCTAGATGATGTGGGAATATCACCCATATTCAACGTAGAATATTTGTATCCTTACAGAGAAAATGAAACAGATGGGGCAAAGAATTAGAAGGAAATTCAGTGGGTCAAACAGATGCTTGTAGCTTAAAATCCGTAGATGGAAAAGATCGTTGATCAGAGAGTTAGCAAGAAGACCCGAAGGAAAACATATCTTGAATATTTGGTAACATGGAAAGGACACCCGATTGAGGATGCCAGTTGGGAAAGTGAACTAGATATCCAGAAACATGGACAGATGGTGTAGGATCTCATGGACAAGATTCCATGCATTTTTCATCCAGAGGATTATGATACATGAGCATTTCCAAGAAAGAAAGCACGAGTGGAGGACAACTCGATACACCAACGCACATTTTGAATTTCAAAAGATGGACCATTAATGTAATAGCTAGAAGGATGTATTTGCTTTTAATGTTTTAGGGATTGTAATACATATCTTGAGCATTCGCTCTCATCTGTCGGTTGTAGGCATTTATTGTAATAAATGTAAAGTAGGTAGTAATGTTTAATTCGATAAGATAGCTTAGAGTTGTAGGAGGGAAAACTCAAGAAAGCTCCCTCGTATGTATTGTATTATCATTCTCATTGTAAAGAGAAAGAGAGAATAGGAGAGTGAAAAAGAACAGAGATTGTAGAGTTGTATGAGAAGATAATTGTTTCTATAGAAACCGTGTACAAAAGCACTTGGATTAATTTAAGGATGTTTTGATCCAATTTAATGGTGTTGTTATGGTTACTGTTTGCATATATTGAATGGTATGTTTTCAGTTTTCTTTTATGCTCTGTTATGCATTTGTTTCAATGCTTTATGTGTATGATTTCATGTTGAATGTATGGAATCTGTGAGAGGGAGAGTATAAGTTTCAATTTCTCCTCATCCTGAGAATTCCTGCAAGGAGTGCAGAGAAGGTCTGCAAGGAGTGCATTGACAAGTTTCTGAGTTTTATCTTAGAAAATATCAAGAGAGATAGAGTTTTTCTTGTACTAACAAAAGTGAAAGTATAGCATAGAGCCGTGCAAGGTGTGCATAGGTTGAGGAGAGTCTTAGACTTTTCCAACCCAAGTGAGTGGTTGGAGAACTTCTGTCGCAAGGAGTGCACAGAGATGGAGATATCAGATAATCAAATATTATTGTGGAAGACGCAAGGATTGCGTGCAAGATTCCTTAGAATCCTTGAGTTTGCAATGAAGAATCAAACTTAGGAAGGATAGATACTTGGAAGGTTAACAGGAAGGACAAGAACAAAGTCACCTTGCAGAAACCAAGCTCAGGAGAAAAGATGCCAATTTATTTGGCGAGGAACTATTGAGAGCCTGAACAGACAGTGGAAATTCTTGGAGGGAGAAGCGTCGAATTTCGATGGACCGTCAGATCCAGTAGATCTATGGGGAGGATAAGTCTAAGTGTCTTTTAAACATTTGCAAGCTCAGGAGAGATAGTGGCCGTCAGATCCAGAGGAGTGCAGGCCATTGATTTGGCGCTCCAAAATATCATAATTTCGGGAGTCAGGAGTGTGGAGGAAGCTTCTACCTGGAAGTCGTGAGTTGCGAAATCCTGATTCGTGAAAGAAAAGGATCTAGACCATCGAATCATGAGGGAAGTCAGGACCGTCGATCTGGCATAAGTGGTCATCGCAGTTTCACATTTTAGGAGAAGGGGAGAGTACCACTTCACAAACCCCTGACACGTGAAATATCGATGCGCTCAAAAGTTGGGCCCCAGGTCATAGCCGAAGGACACATCAGTGAAGAATTAAAGGGAGGAGCTAGAGACCATTATCCTATTTCGGGGTTTTAAGAATCGGAGGAATAGAGGTGACTCGCAACGAAAGTCCCAAAATTGTGAAACACGATGCACCTTTTGGGGTTAATTCTGTGGTCATGCTACTGGTCACATGGAGTGGAGGCTCGCGTCTCATGCATGTTCGCGCGGGTAGATCATAGAAAAGGACCTCTGGTGTTTAAGTGTGAAGGGTTCCAACAAGGACCAAGAATCCATTTCATCTCGGGAATAGAAAGATCCAAAGACTAGGAGGTCAACAAACCCTGCTGAGGTGGGGGTCTGCGTCAGCATAGTTCTATTTCCTTGCAGGTATACTATGTTTGAAGTTGGACTAGATCCAACACTGGAATGATAAAGTGTAGTGAGAAAAAACGACACAAAAAGGTGCCTCATTCTCTTCCTCCTCCTCTCTTATTTCATGCATAAACAGATGGAAACAAATAATGTTAGTTTCCATTGTTTTAGTTGTCTTAGTTGAAGAAAACCCAACTAAGGGGAACTCAACCTATCCACATGGTGATATTTCTCACAACACACACCACATTTTGGTGCAGTCGAGTTCTAATTGAATATGGTGGGGTGTTTATAGGGCCCATCAAACCTGTTGCTTGACGCACCATCTATGTGAGATATGTTTTAAGTTTCTCCCCCATAGTCAACAAATTTCTTATGGATGTAGCGATCTAGAGTCACCTTCCTATGCTGCTGCGAAAAATCAATATTTTTCCATTTCTAGAACCTTCCTAATTGTGAACACAGGGTCACCGACTGTACTATACTGCTCCATTTATATCAATATTAATAAATAAGGGAATTTGATGGCCATACCTTCTTCTTGGAATTCCTTGCAGTTAGTCTGGATGATGTAGGCCATGTATTCAGACTAGTTGAAGATTTCTTCCTTTTTAAAGATTTGGTAGATTGCCTCTACCATGGTCATTTTGACAACAGAAGCTCAACCGACAGGTGTAAAGAATAATGATACAATTATTTCTTTCCATTTTGGGTGCAATTTGGGGATCTTGTTGATAAGTAACCCCTTGGAATTTTTTTTTGTTGTCGACCCGGTCAAAATTTGCATCCAATCATTTGTATTTGGAGTTTTTGGGACCTTGACCCTCGTCTTTGGAATGTTGGTGATTTTGTGAGTAAGCCAACCTTTTATTTCTATCAGACTATCGATCCAAAGATACCCATGGTGACACTGGATAGAAATAAACTTTGATGCTTCTTCCTTCCATCTCCCGAAGTTGGTGACTTGTGGTGCTCTTAGGATGTGTATGATTCCTGATTTTTCTAGCAATGTTGTCTTAGGATTCCAACAGTCATGCTCCAACCCCCATTCTATAAAAAAATTCCATTGTTTGCTCCAATCCATCTCCTCTAGTTGCGACTATTAGATATTCTACATCTGAATTTGCAATGGTGTTTCGGTTGTTATTTTGATTCTTTCTTTTGTTCTTGATCTTTCCTCTGTCTCAATGAATTTTCCTTTCATTCTAAACATATCTAAGTCTATTTTTATAGTACTCAACAAGTCAGGGGAAGTTGTAGGTTCTCTTGGTTGCTCGATCAACTCTTTTCTCTACTGCGGGGGAGAAAATAACAATGACGTGAAATCATATGCATCCTCCAAATTTATAGGTGGGAGAGGGAGATCAAAATTAAATGTGGCCAGTTGTCTCTTAAATTCACCTACTTCTGTCATAACTATTGGTGGTATGTTCGACTCATATGAAGGGATATCTAGGGTAGTTCTTAGTTGGAACACATGTAGGTCTTGTTGCACATTAATTGTAGTGATTTCCACTTGGATTTTGTTCATGTTGAGTCATCCTGAAGTTATATTAGTGGCTGCGCAATAGTCTTCTACACCGTGTTGATAATTAATGTTCTTGTTAGTTCCATCGGTCCTTTCCTGTCGCATATTAAATGTACTATCCTTCTTGGAGTCAGAATTTTTATGGTCATTTTTTTCTCTTGCTTGATCAACTAAATTTCCTATGTTGATTCATGGTTGATACATGGTTCGACCGACTGTTTCTTTTGTATCATCGTGTTTCCTATTGTCGGTTCTTCTTATTTGATGTTATTGATAATTACTTGTTTTATTGAAGTCCCCTCTATGATGTCTTCACTCGCTTAAACCTCGTTTGCTTGACCTGGATCCACCTCGATAGATCGACTATCACTTTATGAGGATTTTCCATAAGTATGGAGATGGAGTCGTGTGCCCATCTCATCTTCGTCTACTTTATTTGTGGTTTAACCATGAGCTTCTTTCTTTCTCCATTCTACTTTTTCTTTACTTATTTCTTCCAAGATTTGGAACTTCTTTAATACTTATGTTTTCCTATGAAAGTTTCTTGTACCTAAATGTTATACATGAATTCTTTATAACTGACTTTTAGTTTATCAATATAAAAAGTATTTGTTTCTTGATAATATTATTAATGTACACATTTGTTTTTTCGACTTCAACTAAACAGTTATATTTCTAGTTCTGGTCGGTCCCTGTTGGCATTATTTTCTACAGACTTTGTCAATAGGGTTCCTCATCTCTATGTATTATACTTCTTTAAATGGGAACCATTAATTACCTTTTTAAATGGTTTCCCCAACAAAGTTCAAAGTTGAACTGTGTCTGTTAGTAGAATATCTTCTATAACATAAGGACCAAGCCATTTTATCTCTAACTTCCTCGGTTTTCCTTTTATTCAGCTGTTGTATAGTAGATTTAGGTCTCCATTTTTATCTCCTTATTTTTTATATGATGATCATGCCATGCTTTCTGTTTTTGTTTTTGAACTTCTTGTTGGTGCATTGCTATTAATATTCCTTCTATTAGCTTATTCAATTGGTAAAGATGGTCCTTCTTGCTTCTGTCTTGGTTGAATTTAGACACAACTACTACTCTGTCTAAGTTGGCCTAGAAGGGAAGAGGTATCAAAACTTCTTGTCCATAGACAAGTTTAAAGGGCTTCTATCTAGTCTATCTCTTATAGGCATATCTTTATTCCCATAAGACTGCAGGATTTGTTTCGTCCTAGTCATTCTTGTCGATGCCACATATTTTAGTGAGTCCTTTATGTAGTGTCTTATTAAATGCTTCAACAACACCATTTTCTTGGGGATGGTATGTTGTTGTTCTTCTGTGATCAATGAGAAATTTATTTAGTAGGAATTGGATCATATCATTTACAAAGTGTGTCCCTTGGTCACTGATTAGTGTTAGTGGACATCCAAATCTTCTAAATATGTTCTCATAAATAAATTTCACTGCGACCTCTTTAGTGCATGTTTCGATTGTTTCTACTTCTTCCCACTTAGCCATATATTATACTAGTTCTACTTCTACTCACTTAGTCACATATTTGACTACAATGATAATATAGTTTTTTCTTGTTCTTATTTCTCTTTGAGGAAATGGATCGACAAAGTCAATGGCCCATATATGAAATGGTCGATTAGGATTGACCAACTATAATGGAATTTGATTCTTCCACAGAGGTAGACCCATTCTTTGACAACTTTCATACTTTTTGACCTTTTCCTGACAATATTTATGCAGATTCGGCCACCACAGATCCACCTAAAGTATCTTTTGCACTATCGTGTCAGCCTGAAAGTGGCCCCAGCTGGTCCTGCATGTGCCTCGTTGATAATGTATTCTATTTCATGTTCTAGAGAACATCTCCTTAAAACATCATCAAGTCCCATTTTGTGTATGTTGTTACTATTTATTGTGTATTGTCATTGATGGAAACATGAATCAAACATGTACAATAATCATAGAAAAAGGAAGATCACCTTGGGGAACAATAAGATCACCTTGGGGCAGAAGAAATTCGTGATCATTGTTGATCATGATAGGATCAAGGATGATCCTATGTTCCTAAACCTCATGAGAGGTAGCATTTAGAGAATATATGTATAGAAGGAGTAATGAAGAATAAGGAATTAAGGAAGGGTAAAAACTGAAGATCAATGCATAAAAGAATGCACAAACAAATTATTAAAAAACTAACGAGAAATAGTGATGTACATATCAGAAAGAAGAGCACTAAAACCTTTTAAGAATCATAAGGAAACTCTATTAAAGTCGAAAAATATGTCAACCTTCAGATCGAGGTGAATTTAGAGGTTGGGAAGGATTAAATCTCAACTGTCAGATATGGAGCAGTAACATTATGGAAAATTGGATCAAGCAATAATCATATATCGAGAAGGGATTAAATAAGATCCATTAGATTTCGTGGAGGAAATTCAAGTGAGCTCTCAACTGTTGGATATTTATCACGAACCATCTAACCATTCGGGGTCGAGAAGGAGTGCACCAGATAAATGCAGAGTGGGATTGAAGAAGGACTAGAAAAGCAATGGAGGACTTCAAGTAATCGTGACCATTAGATATTTATCGGGAACCATCTAACCGTTCGGGGTCGAGAAGGATCACACCAGATAAAGGCAGAGTGGGCTTGAAGCAGGACTAGAACAATGATGGAGATTAAATCAGGGTGATCCTGATTGATGATTATGGAGGTAACATGTAGCGACTATTGATTGGTGTTCAGAGGAATCTATTCAAAGTCTAGCGGAAAGGAGTTTCTTTAACACTCTGAAATTAGAAAATCGAAACATAATATTCCTCTTCGATACCCTGTCCAGAAAGGTAACACGTGGCAACTATTGATTGGTGTTCTGAGGAAGATATTTAGAGTCCCACTCTGATTTGAAGAGGAAGACATTCTTCGATACCCTGTCCTGAAAGAGTTGAAGAATGTGGTAGTGGCATCGCTTCGAATATAAAGACTCGAAGAATATGCCATTCGATACCATGTGTTAGAAGAGATGAATAATGTGGAAGTGGCATCGCTCCGAAGGCAAAGTATCACAAAATATTCCTTTTGAACTAGGACGTGACATGTTGCAGCAGGACCACATTAGCAAGGACACATGGCATAATCATATGGTGGCAAGTGTGAAAATTCATATGGCACATAAGGTCCGTTAAAGTCACAAATTAGGGTGACATGTGGCACATATACTATGGGTTCATGTCAACCATGAGTATCGAAGAATATTCCCTCTTGGAGCTATTCCTTTCAAATTGAAACAATTCATCCTTTTATTTTACTATGAAGCAAAGGAATTGAAGAATATTCCTTTTTCCTTATATCGAATTCCATGTCAAAGGACTCCCAGAAGTCCCAAAGAAATGGTCACTGTTTATCTATTTTGGGATCATTCTCAACCGATGATCAAGGACAATGGCCAAGTGTTAAAAATCCACTATGTTGAAAGAGCACAAACCATAGATCTCAATGAAATATTAAGTTGTGATTATTGGATTAGTCAATGTGACCAAATAAGTATGAGGAGATCTAGGTCTCATCACAATTGTTAGTCGGGCATTGTGTGGTGGCTCGGATATTTAATCATGACCGTTGTTCTGGGATTAGTGGATCATTGTTGGATATTAGAGTCTGAGTCATCAAGGACCATATATCGTGAAAAATCTAATACAGACCATTGGTCGGAGTTGTCCATTCAGAGGAATATATGGTGTTGGAGTTTTAGTGTCTCGAAACCCTAAGAGTCGTCAATCTGGGGAGTCTAGATCTAACGAAGAAAGATGATCCTCAAATGCAAGGGAAGTGTCGGTAGTCATTCGATTGCGGAAAAATACAATATGATCATTGAAAGGTTAAATAAAATGGAAGGATGAGATAAGACCCACATGTGTCGGTTAGACTGCTTCACAACTGGATTTCACTGGTTAAAATTCATAGTAATGAGAAGTGTGTGTTATGAGAAACACCGTCGCGAAAACTTTGATATCACCTTTTCGTTAAGCATCTGGTCATACCCACGGTCATGTGAACAATTGTGCCATGGGAAAGGAATAGCATAGACTTTTGGAAATTCATGCCCATGACAAAAGGAAAGGGCCTGTGGCGAAGCGAAGGAGACCAAGCGGTTTGTGTGAGATCCCGAGAGAGCCATTCCTGCTACTTTGTAGTGTTAATTTCTATCCATGCCTATGATCAAATATTATAATTTTGATCAACATATATATTATTACGAATTATCCCTTTCACGATAATGCATTAAAAATAATAGAGGAAGAGCAATTGGAGATTAAGTCCGTAGTAACGAAACCATGGTCATTTGAAAATAATGGTTTGAAGGAATCACCTATCTACAAATTTTTTTAATATTAATAATAATAGAAGTTATTATTGTTAATTTAAATTAAGAGGTGCAATGGTTCAAACAAAGGAACACAATTCTTCAAATCTCACACCAGTTGGAAGTCTATATAAGCAAGATAAGAACGATGAAGACGAAGTG
>WSFP011430194.1:0-21739 GCA_009831015.1 Picea engelmannii | reverse complement strand
TTAGATTGGAGGAATACACGAGGGCATTAAATGCCTTAACCCCTTTTCCTTTATCTTCATGAGTAGCGAAGGAATCAGGACCGTAGATCCCCAAGGTCTGTGGGAGTATCTGGATCGTTGGTTTTTCCACGTCCAGGGAGCAATGGGAGAGGGCACAACGTGGGACAGATCTGAGCCGTCAGATCTTAGTTAGAAAACCCGACAGCCGTTGGATTTGTTGAGAGTTGCACGAGGTTTAAAACCTCACACGAAGAGAAGCAGAGCAAAAGTCCCAAAGGGGTTGTATCAGGATATCGACGATTCAAAATTTCGCGAGTCCGGATGACGAAGGTCGGGACACTCAACATCAGAAGTTCCAAATTTGTGAAAGGATCGGAACCGTCCGTCTGCGGGAGGACGCGTGTCACGAGATCCTCTCTATCGGGGATTCAGACATCGGGAGTCAGAGAAGGAAGTCTCTTGACCTCGCGAGTGGTGAAGTCGCAAGAGGATCATGACCATCCATGTTGGAGGACAGGTGTCAGAGATCTGACCATTTCGCGTATCGGGGATTCGTGAGTTTAGAGGTGGAAGATCAGGCTCTTGGAGTCACGAAGTCTCGAGTTGCGAGATCGCGATGTGATCTGGGTCGTTGATCAAAGAGGAAGGAAAACCGTGGGATCTGACGTCTCGATACATCGAGTATCATGGATTCGTGAGTTTGGAGGTGGAAGACCAGGCTCTTGGAGTCAGAAAGTCCTGAGTCGTGAGATTGTGATGTAATCTGGACCATTGATTAAAGAGGAAGGACAACCGTGGGATCTGACGTCTTGATACATCGTGTATCGGGGATTCGTGAGTTTGGAGGTGGAAGACCAAACCCTTGTAGTTGCGAAGTCCCGAATAGCGAGAAGTAGGAGCAACCATTGAGTCAGGACCTCCTCGCCATATCGCATATCGGGGTCTCGGAGGTTGAGGGGAATCAGTTTCAACTATAGAAGTCATGAACTTGCGAGTTGCGAGAGCTTGTGCAACACGTGGCACGTCCACTTGGTGGGACCCACGTGGTTGATAGGTGGTGTGACGATAAGATGCCTAGAGAGAGGGAGAAGTGGTGACAGGTGGTGGACACATGTCGTTTGAAACGAGAGTCAACATCCTGTTGACTTCTCATACTTCGGGTTCTCGTAAGAAAGGAGCACAAAGGCCCAACAACTCAAGTCGTGAAGTTGTGAGTTCCAAGAAGCCCGGAAGGAGTCAAACCTTCTCTGACTTTCATGTCTCGAGGTTTTGTAAAAGAAGGGCCCAGAGGTTCAACCTTTCAAATCGCGAACTTGCAAGTTGCGAGCAAGGCTAGTAGTTAGCCCTAGCTGGTGGTCATGCGTGGAGAGTGATAATAAGGAGGGGCCATACCATATCAGAATCTCGGGTATCGACGATTGGTGAAGAAAAATTCGAGGGTCTTCGACTCACGACTCGCGATTTGTGAAAGACGCTTGTATTTGGGTGCGTATGTGATCCTATCAAGATAGGGACTAAAGAAAGGAAGCTAGTTATTTTTCGTTAAGCGGTGGGTAGATCTGGACGGCCAGAATCTGCGCACCCATATCTACATCCAGGGTTTCATTCCGGAGCCCCATCGTCATTCTACCTTTAAGATTGGACTCACTTGTATCACTGAGTCGCGAAACACGAAAATGCCCCTGGTTTGTTTGGCCTGTGGTCCTAACCCACGATCAGAGGGAGGTGAACAGGGAAGAACTAGCCTGCGCTAGGTCCTCGTAGGACTTCAAGGATTCTGTCCCTTGAGGAAAAGCGAAAATTTTATTATGTCGTAGTGGGTGTGTGACAGTCTGGTGATAGTTTACCCCTTTTTCGGTCCAGATGACTATTTTTTATGAAAAAGGTAGGCCCTAGGAGCTACGGTTCACTAGGAGAGTATTCTTAGGTGTAAGTTTAACCCTTTTTCGGGCCTAAGAGACTAAATTTACGAAAAAGGGCCATTCTCCATGGTTTTGGTTTATCTCTTTTTCGGGCCTTGGAGATTACTTGCAAAAAAGGAAACCCCTTGGAGTCTTGTTTAAGCCCCTTTCAGACTCCCTAAACAAGAAAATATCGTTGAGTGACCTTGTTCATTTCACACTCATTAATTGGTTCAGAAGGAATATCTATTTGGCATAAGTTTAACCCTTTTTCTAGCCAATAGATTACCTAGGAAAAAGGTATGCCTCAGGAGACATGTCTCGCTAGGAGAGTTCAACTAAGTTATGTTTTATACTTTTTCAGGCTCAGGGGAATAAATTACGAAAAAGGTGGTGGATCCATAGTTAATCTCTTTTCAGACTCCTTAAAATGGAAAATATATCCGAGTGATCTTGTCTCTTTCACACTCGTTAAATTTTTTTTGAAGAGAGGTCCCTTCGGTATAAGTTTAACCCTTTTTCGGACCGAATGGACTAGCTGCGAAAAATGAATACTCTGGCCCTAGTGACTAGAAGATTTATCCTTGGTATGATTTTATTCTTTTTCGGACCTTGGAGACTAACCTTATGCAAAATATCACTCTAGATTCTTCTTTTAGTGTTTTTCAGACTCTCTAAAATTGAAAAACCACCGATCTTACCTTCTCTGGGATCGTAAAACTTTACATGGAAGGAGTCTCGTTGTGTCATTTTGTCATCACTTCGAATGTCTCATCCTTGTGTCTTTGTCCTATTGTCAGCTTCATGTTTCTCTTACTAAACCTTTAGATCATTTCTTAGGTGCAAGCCTTGTATCATACTTTCCCTTGTGATATGACACCTTGACCCATAGAGGAATTTTCCCAAGTGCCCTTATCCTGCACATGTCTCCTTGCACTGAGCATCAATATGTTCCATGCACTTGAAACCTGTTTTATTTCCCATGACACTCATTCCTCCTTAGTAACGTAGCATTCTTTTATTCTTTTTCAAGCTCATTAAATACGTGAAAAAGACAAAAAAATCAAATATTCCAAAAAAAGGGGATGAGATATACATTCTCTTTTATCGGCAACAAGATAGTCACTCTTGGACAAAGCAAATCCTTCTGTTTGTTTTGCAAGCATTGGGATTTAGTATGACCTTAGGAAGTTGTTGTCGTTACATAGAGTTGTGTCCTCCTTCGTTTGGTTACTCTTCCAAATATATGGAGAGTTTGTGGTGCCTCTCGTGTCACAGAATTATGTCAATAATATACTTCATGAGTCTTATCATTTTTTCGTTCTTTTGTCCAAGGGAAGCTTTCCAACCTGAGTCGGCCATTTTGCAGTTAGTATCTTGACCTTCATGAGTCAGACATCCCGAGAATCCAGTCAAGTTCATATTCAGAATCAACGAAGTTCGGTACATGTTGTTCAAGTTCTTATAGTATTTCCATGACGGTTTGTCGAAGACCTCAGGGTAGTGAGTCCTACACTCCTATTATACTCCTACCTTAGTTTTCAAAACCTTCAATATATTGCTCGAGTTATGAAGCTACCACCTCCAACTACAGGAATTGATGATTCCTGAAGATGCATATCACATTGTATTTGTATCTCTTCAAATGATTTTGAGATGTAGCTCCCTTGGGTATTATTTGTAACTACGTTCTATATAGACATTCTTATTTGTCTCGTATTCATTATTATTTTATATAACATGGATCTGCAATGTACTTGATTAAAAACCATTCTTAGTTTATCCCGAGCATGGGTATGCCCGCCTCAAAGAGATTATCATTATTTTGTAGATGACACGCTCACGAATACTCGTCTTGGGCTCACTCGACTCCATGCCTTCCCACTGTGTAAAGATGTTGTAATGTATTTAAGCCATCAACTGCTCTTCTGACCTCACACATTAGGGGGCATTTGTTATAGTCCAAAAATTCCACATCTATTCATCCAAGACATTGGCCTATTCATTTTCATCCTTTTCCAAGCATAATGTGGAGGTTTCCTCCTAAAAAACATCTTTTTGGATAATGTACGTGCTTTGTTGCACTATATTCCTACGTACATACGTGTGTTGCATGCTAGTCTTCCCATGTACATGCGCTTCCAAAAAATGCAAAATATATAAATTTGCACATATTTCGGTGAAGTTTACGAGCTATGGAGGCTTTCCTAACCATTCTACCCCCTGTAGCCCATCCCCAAACTGAATAACTTTTCTAATATAAAAAGAGTTCTTAGGGAGTCATTTAGACATATGAACAAGAGAATAAGAAAACTCTTCCAAAATACCTTCCCTCTCCTATCCCAAGTTTTGCATCTTGCTCTGAGATATTTCCTTAGCTTTCCCTTCCCTACATTCTCCCTATACAACCCTTCCTTCCCCCCTATGTTGGTATGTTGGTTGTGAGAATCCTAGGTGGGATTGGTGCACTTGGAGTAACGACAGAGGATCCCAGACTTGGTTCGTAGAGAGGTGTTCGCAAGTGAAGGTTGTAACCTTTCATCTTGTATATGAATAAAAGAGATTGTCTTTGTCCCAAAACTTTATGTGTACATGTTCTTATCTAATTTGATCATTTGCATCTATATTTAGGATTTTAAGTGATTACTAGAGATTGTATATGTTGTTGTGTTGTGTTCTTATTCTATTGCATATCATCTTTGGGAGGAGATCTGTGACCTAAGAGGCAACAACAAGTGGAAGAGGTCTACATCAACCGAAAGTATTCAAGGTGCTCTTCTTAACCTTTTCTTTTATCTCTCTTATCATTTAGTCTAGATTGTTTTGGGGTAGATTAAAGATAAGTCAGTCTTTTAAGGGAGTTATCGCTCTGCCTATTACTTAGACCCAGTTTAGGGGGATTTTCCCCGTAGCACTTCTACATTAAATTCACTCGTGCATGTCCCATCGACCATTAATGGTTGATATGACATGGAGGTACTTTTTTGGGGTATTTTTTGGAAAGTTCCTGTGGTGCTCTCTATTATATCCATTAACATTGGTGGAAAAATTGTGTCCCATGACTCATAGACATACAAATGAAAACCCCAAATGAAAGTGATCAATATCAACATGAAAAATTAACCTATCAAGAAATTGTTGAAACCTTATTTCTACATAAAGTTTTGAAGGATGTTCGTACAAATAATGACATGGAAAGTGATGTGGCATGTGATGTGGTCAGCTGATGTGGAAGGTGACATGGCAGGGATGAAGTACATTTAGTGACATGGACCTGTATGGTCAGTGATGTGACATGGAAGGTGACGTGGACATGTACAGTCAACAAGGTGAACATGATTCATGCGAGAAGCTCAATGATCAAGATTCATCCTTGTTCATGATTAGATGGACATGATATGACTTTGGAACTTGGTAAGGTTTTTTCTATCTTTTATATTAAATGGTTCATTGGCATCAGAAAGAAAAGTTATCCGTTTTGTTTTTCATCTCATAATATTTTCATCAACACTTGATGGATTATCGGTGATCGGGGAAATCCTTTATCTTCTTTCTTCAAGACTTACTATGATTTCTTCTAGTGTCCAAAGATTATCGACGATCAAGGAAATAATTAATATTTTTCATTTGACATTCATTCAAGATTCCTCCAACACGATGGTTCATTGACATTTTATTAAGGATTTCATTGGAATCGTGATTTTAGGTAGTTTTATGCCTCATTATGATTTCTTCGATCCACATTGGACTTATTGGTACTCTGAATAGACTTTGTGTTTTAAACCCTTTTTAATTATTTCTTTGGTTTTCCTTTTTTGAGCAAACATCCAAATTTCTTTGGAGTTTTTTCTTAAGTTTTTACATATGAATAAAAATGAATCAACTCAAGGAAAAAAAATGCAATTCATGAAAAACAAAACACAAGAGAATGAAAAATGATAAAAAGAAAGTGGCACCCTTAAAATTGAAAACAGTTGCAAGGTGTGTTGTGTACTCAAAAGAAGGCTCATAGAGTTTCAAATTATACACATTCCCTACTAAGTAAATATCCATGTATGGGGGAATATTGAGTTTGTGGGTGTTATATGCCACCTTCTCCAATACCTCAAAAGTTCCATATCGTAGAGCCTTGATCTTCTTACTAGGAACCTGTAGTATTTCCTTGTTCAACTGTAACCAAACTCTACCTACCACTTTGAATGTTTTCTTGGTTCTCTCTTGATTATGTATGGACTTATACTTTTCTTGTGACTTTTTTAGTGTTTCATGTACTTGAAAATGGGCCTGTCTAATATTTTCAACGAATTTCTCTTGTCTCAATGCTTCTCCTATGATGTCTTACCTCACTCTTCCTTGTTGTCAATAAATGACATCCAAGGGTGAAGGAAGAAAATACCCAAAGAAAGTTTCAAAAGGGGACTTACCAGTAGAAGTGTGGACTACTCTATTTTAAGAGTGTCTAATATAGAGTAGATTTTCATCCTATCTATTTTGATGCTTTTGGTTGTAACCCCTCAAAAGTTGCACCAAACTATTGTTGACTACTTATGTTTTCCCATCTATATGTGGATGGAATGTTGTATATCTCTTGAACTTCGTTTCCATATTCTCCCAAAGTGTAGTCCAAAAGAAATTGAGAAATTTGGTATCCATGTTTGAGATGATGCTCCTTGGTATCCCAAAGTGCACCAAGACTTGTTCAGAAAACATGTTTGTTTCTTCTTGTCCTTTGAATGTATTTTTACAAGGCACAAGAATGCACATCTTGCATAACATACCAACTACCACAAAAATATATTCATGTCCCTTCCCGGTTGTTGGAAAACCTCCCACAAAATACATGGAAATGCTTTCCCAAGGTCAAGTGGGTGTAAGTAAGGGATGGTATATACCTTGCTTCATATTAATGGGTTTGTTGGTACAACAAAGAATGCATCCTCTAATACAACATACTACATCTTCTTGCATTATGGGCTAGTAGACATAACTTTGTAAGTTAGAAACTATCTTCCCAACACCAAAATGTCTTGCAACTTTGGAGGTGTGAGCCTCTTTGATTGCAATTTTTCACCTTTAGGAATACAGAGCTTGTCTAGCTTGTGGAGTAATCCATTCTGGAGATAATATTTATCCTTGTTGTCATCTTCTTCTACTTGAATTTATCTCTATAGTTGTTGAAACACCTCTTTGAAGTCCTCATCTTCTATGTATGCCTCTTTGTATGAATCATGGGTAAAAGGATCCATGTGCATAAGAGTTCCCAAATCTGTAATATTGGTTTTGAGTGGACTTGAAAGCATGTCAACCAGCTTATTAATTCTTCCCTTTGTATACTTGATGACCAAATTAAATTATTGAAAAAAACCCATCCACTTGTAATGTCTATTTTGTTGTAGTTTAATCCAGGCCTGCAAATATTGCAATGGCTGGTGATAAATGCGTATAATGGTTTCCTTGCCCATCAGATAGTGCTTCCACTTATTAATAACTTGAACTAGGGCATAGAGTTCCTTATCATATGTAGGGTAGTTCAAAATCCTCCATGAAACATCTCTAAATGATAGCATATTGGCTTACCTCCTTGCATCAAAACTTCTTCCATAGCATACCCACTTGCATCTGTATCCACTTCAAAAGGATTGTATAATTTTGGAAATGTGAGAACTAGTGCTTGACTAATCTTTCATTTTATCTTGTTGAAAGCTTTCTGTTGATTCTTTCCCCATTGGAAACTCTTACCACTAGTTATTATGGCATGGAGTGGTGCATCTACCATTGAAAAAGAAACTATGAACTTACATAGATACTGTGATGCCCCAACAAAGATCCTAAATTTAGTGACATTAGTAGGAGCTGACCATTTTATGATGGCCTTCATATTTGTAGGATCTATATTGATCTCCCCTCCACCAATCAGATACCCTAAATACACCAATAACTGCTAATCAAAATCACATTTCTTGAGGTTAGCTAGCAACTGGTGTTGTTTTCTAGTCTCTAACACCTGCATGATATGTGAGATGGGATCCTCCTAGGTAGAGATATAAACCAATATATCATCCAAATACACTATAACAAATGAGTCTAAATATGGGTGGATTACATAAACGAAATGGCATGACCAACCATTCATACAAACCTTTCCTTGTCTTGAAGGAGGTCTTCTAGGTGTCTTCTTCTTTGAAACATACCTAGTGGTATCTTGATTTGAGATCCAACTTGGTGAAGTACTTGACATGTTGCAACTGGTCTAAGGAATCACCAGTCTTGGGTAGAGGGTACAAATTCTTGAGTGTAATCTTGTTCAGAGCTTTGTAATCGATACACATTTTCCAAGTACCATCCTTCTTATGATGATATGTGACCCAAAATGGGAGGTGATTGTTCGAATTATCACCTAATCCAACAACTGTTGCAATCATTTCTTCACTTCATCTTCTTCCAGAATGGGTTTTCTATACAACCCAATATTGGGTAATGGGAAGTCAAGCAACAACTATATCTCATTCTCCACTTCCCTCTTAGGAGAAATCCCTTTAGGCTTCTGGAAAACTCCTTTTTATGCATGTAGAAACTCCTCCAACTGATATTTCTTCTTTTTAGTACATCCCTTCAGGGATTCCTTTACTCTTACCAATTCATCACCTGGATGATTCTATCGTAAGAAAATAAAAACATGCTTCTTACTTTAACTAATAAGTTTTTTGGCTTGGTTTTCACTTACCAATGAGATCTTTGATTTAACTTTATCTGCATTGATTATGGAATACTTCCCATCCTTGATTAGGAAGTACTAGTTTTCTCCTCATGAAGATTGCATCCCTCACAAACATCTAGGGGATTCCAAACACTATCCCACACACATCAAGGGGTACTACATGTAACTCCACTTCATCAATAAAATATGCACTTACAACAAATTTGATCTTACACTATTATGTGACCTTAATCATTGCAACCTTGTTTATCCACCCCAGTGGATATGGGATAGGATGATCATAAACCTCTAACCCAAGCTTGTTGACTAGATTGGATGCTATGATATTTCCCTATGAACTAGATTGAATAAAACATATAACTTGAACTTCTTAATCTAGATCTTGATATGGAAGAGCTATGCCGTCTCCTTCTCTTCCTTATGATGAAGGATACTCATATTCACTTCCTTCTACACTGAAGTGTAGGAAATATTCTCAAGCACATATGAGATGTTATCTACATGATTTCTTGAAACCATGTCTATAAGGTTCTCCTTCTTCACATCATTCTTACGGTTCGTAGGGTTCAACTCTGGATGTCATTCCCAACACTTTTATTCAATGTGACCATCCATATTTCAATGGGTAGAATGGTTACTTAGATCCTTTCACTAATGTGAAATGGTTGTTATATTATTTTATTTCCCTTTCCACTCCTTCTTCCCCTCCTTGGAAGCATCTTGATGCTAATATTTCTTCTTGCAACCACTTGATTTTCCTTTCTTATGGCCTACATTTTCTAGATACTATGCTTGCACATAGGCCTCATCAACTGTCTTAGGATTGAAGAGAATCAATTTCTTTCATAAATGACTATAAATAACCCCCGGATACTTGAGAATTACATCTAGTTTCTTAAGAGATATACCTAGCATGATATCTATCTTTCTGAATTCAGTGGTGTACTTCTGCACACTCTACCCTTTCCTTTTCTTGAAGTGATGCCAATGGATCCATTATCCTCTACATACTTGATAGGGTAGAATTTGAGACTTAATGAGGGTTTTGAAATCCTCACACATTAGTTACTAGAAGATCACCCTCAAGCTTAAGTGTCGCCATGTGTCTTTCCCACCAGGTTAATGCATGGCCCTCTAATTTTAGTCAAAAAAAAAAATTTTCTCCTCATCCATCTATATTGTGAACGCTAAAATAGACATCTAATTTCTAGAACCAATGATTCAACTTTAATGCATCGATATGACCTTGGTATGGATTGATATCCACTTTTTCTTCCATTTTAAATAAATATTGTGAAGGGGTAAAGGCACTGGAACTTGGCTACTCTTTCTCAGACTCTTTCCTTGACTCCTTTTCTGGGTCTTCATTATCTCTTGGTTTCCCCTCTGAGTTAGAGACTCCAACCTATCTAAATAGTCCAAGCTTGTTTGATAGAGCCACCATGAGGAGGGAGATATTGTGTGAGATATCAATAAATTGATCTTACAACCTTGCAATTCTCTCTTTTGTTGGATCTTGAGGGGTGTTGTGAACAAACTCATTTTCCATGGCTAGGGTTCTTTGACTTTCATCTTAAGCCAATTCTTGGATCCTGCAACTTTCCAAAGATACCCCAAAGAAAATTGCTCTAATACCAATATGATTTATAAAATGTCCTGGATATTCCATTGGAACAATTCGCCACAACATATCTTATAATATTATGAAATATTAGACTATGCAAACTAATTTTTCTTAGATCCCGGATTAATTAATTACTATCTTTTCTTAAATTTATGAAATAACTAAAATATGAAAATGAAAGAATTGAGAAAAATAACACACCATCCACACACAAAGGAACATAATATATATCATGGGAAACCCAATATGGGAGAAAACCCAAGTAGAAGGTGAGGCCTATGCTCTTCTCTCTTTTCTTCAATTATGGAAATGCAAATACAAAGAAAGGCTCACTCACTATGGAGTTGCCTTTGACACTCTAGCCTATATGGATGCTACAAAATATTTTCCTTCTTTGATATGCTCTAAAAAATACCACTCATATATGCTCTTCTCAATTATGGAACAAATAAAATGCTAAAGAATGGAACCCTTTCTCCTCCTAGCAGTCTGGTACTTAACATAGCCTGATAGTCATCTAGGTTTAGGGTTTTTACATCCTCAACTCTCAATCAGTGATAAGGTTTGGATCTTCTAGAATATTCTTGAAATTCCATACGTGTCTAGCCCCATATTTGTGAATAATGTGGGTTGATGTGGAATCCACTTGTACCATTGTGGTCAATAAGGTAGGTCAACTTGAAAAAGGCATAATTTTTGCATATAATCTTTGACTTAGACAATTTTTGCACCATTGGAAAGGTATTATAGTGTATAACACTGTGGAGGGGACATGAACAATTTTTGGACACTATAACCTAAAAAAGTTCTATTTAATGCCTCAAAATGGCTCTAGAAGGGTCCAAACCCCAAATTTCCAAATTGGGACTTGCCACTAAAATGGCCTTGCAAGTTGATTCCTCCACATTTTTCCACCTAGAAAGTAGCAAGATAGATGAAAAATTATATGATGATCCAATCCAAATCATTACTTTGAACATGTATAATGAAGTTTTTAGTTTAGTTTTTTAATAATAATTATGATGATGATTACTAAGGTTGCTAACTCTTTAATGAATTATGATAATGATGATGATGATGATGGCATTGATGATGAATGATAAATGGTGGTGATGATGATAGATGATGTAATAAAAATTGAGACATTTAGGATTTCTTCTTGGCACACTAGATAGATTAGGTAATGAAGGTGGACCTAAAGTATAGAACCCATCACCATGCTAGTTTAGAAATTCACCAAGAGATCATAACACTTCATTCACTTGGTGGTTGAGATTGGGAGTGCACTAGATTCGTTGGTGGTTAGAATGAAGAGCATATAATTTTTTAAGAATTTCTTGTAGCATAGGACCCTCTTCATTAGAAGGATGTACAAAATCTCAATGTCTAATTTGTCCCTCTATATACTCAGTGTCTACCAAAATTTCCATGTCTTCTTCAACTTGATATTTTTTGTTGATGGAACATTGGTTGGATAATGACTTGATGTTAGAATTGGAATGGAATCCATTAGACACATATGATTAACCTATCATGATGAAGCAGAGATGACCATATAATCCATTATGCAAGAAATTGAGGTGGTGAATAATGGATTCCTATGGTTTTACATACCCAACTTTTCATTTCCTTTTATTTCATTGACTTTTTCAAGGGGATTTTCCTTCCTATCAAACTTTTGTGCTCGATTGAAATTGTTTTCCATCTTCACAAGGATCAATGAAAATAAGGACTTGACAAAATTTTCCTTCCCAATCACACTAACAAACAAAAAAATAGTGAAACAACTGTCTTTCCTAGGAAATATTTGCACTTGTGCAAAGTTGACCTTGTTTTTCAGAGACAATGAGGTTCCACTTCATGGATTTTTTTTAATCCAAATAAAAACACACATGTGTTACTAACATGCATGCATTGATATCCATGCACATTTTTTAATGTGTACACACTGTTACATCAAGTCAAAAATTGATCCTAAAACCATTAGCAGGCACTTTGTATTGAATATGTGATCCAAGAACGAGATATGTGGTTTATTAAAAGGCTTGGCACACTAATAGTGGGTCTCTTGGCCCAATTCACACTTTGGGGTCTAAAATCAATAGCTTCTAATGCACAATAAACTTCTTCTATGACATGGTCTAAGCCAAAAGGCTAAAATTTTAGTCCATAGATTCCACTTCTATGGACCAATTGTTTAATATGAAGTGGAAGGTAAATTCAATAAATGTTTCATAATGAATTGTATAAATAATTATACAAAATTCCTCTAATAATGATAAAGTGGATGAATGAATAATGTTTTTCATTATTTCTATTGATTATGTGGAAATTATATGTATTTTCCAATAACATTACACATTTCACAAATTAATTTCGAAAGAAAATAATTCAAGTTACAAAATTAACATAGGTCACCCAAAGGATCTACAATTTGAGGTCATTAGTAACTTGCACCAACACCAAATTAAAATTAGTTGTAAAAACTAATGTTTGCATGCTTGGAATAATGTTCCATAGCTATAAGGAAATTCCATCTTGATCTCACCGACTTTCCCTGACTAAAATACATGAATACTTCACACAATCCTCTTTGTCATGCCTAAAATCTAGTCGACGTGCAAGCCTTACAAGTATTTTATATGGAAATTCCATACAAGTATTTGAAGAGTCTAGGCACATAAATATACTTACAGTGAAACCACATAACATTTTATCATTCGTTAGTTTCTAAATGAAGAAAGTGCTTCCAACCATTTTCCTCTAATGACCAAACTATTTGGACAATTGTAGTAGCATTTCCACTCACTAGTAATTTTGATTTCAACAATAGTACTTGGTCATTGTTATGATTTTTTTATGCGTATCTTTGGCCTACAATATGGATAAGGGAACCATGAATAGGTATTGAATTCTATGAATGGTTATTGAGGTCTAACCAATGTCAAGGGAGGAAAATAAGGCCCTGAGGCCCCAAACAAAGCTTCTTGAAATAAAGTTGCATGAAAAACAACATGGAACCACACCTTTCCGGGGGTCTTTGGCAGTCAAGTTGGATATGGAAACCCTTAGGATTTTTTTCACACCATGGATGCATTACAAGGCCTTGTGTATCATTAAAGAATGAAAACAAGTTCCTTACAATCTTTTGTAAGATTCTTGAGTTCAATAGCCTTGAATACATCCTTGAACCAACACACAAGAATTTTGTAGGGGTCCTTTGGCCTAAGAGAAGGATACAAGCACCGTGAGTAGGTTTTGTGAACTATAAATGGTTGTTGAGGAATAAATATGGTCAAGGAGGAAACAATGAGATTAATCCAGAATTGAACCTTCTCAAGCTCAACCACCATGAACAACACCTATCAACCATGTCAATATCCTCTACAAAGAGTCTTTGGCATCCAAGTTGAATATGGGTTCCATCATAAAGTCTTCAACATTGACATGGATGGTTTTAGGTCCTTGATCATATTATAGGGAGGGAAATAAGATCCTCCAGGACTAAACCTTACTTCACTCAAGAACCATGGATGAGTCCTTGAACCACGACATATGAATTTTATAGGGTATCATTCACCTCCATGTCATATATGGATGCCATGAGTAAGTTAGTTGTGAACCAAGAATGGGTCTCAAGGTCTAACCAAGGTTAGGGAAGTAAAACAAGAGCCTTATGCACTAAATGAATAATATTGGGATCAAGCAACACGAACAACACACATAACCCATGAATATTCTCATGTTATTCAACATTGAATGCATCCTTGAACCACCACACGGGACCCTTGTAGGGTATATTTAGCCTACTGTAGGGATACAAGATCTACGATTAAACCATAACATTGAACCTAAATAGGAATGTGTCTTAGGTCCACACCAAGAATGGATCTCATAGACATGGTTAGGTTTCTTTAGCATTAGAGTGGGACACATTCACTATGAGTAAATTTTGTACCATGGAAATGGGTCTTAATACCTTAACATGGTTAGGGGGGTAACAAGGGGTTTAAGCCCAAAATGAACCTGCTCAAGGTCAAGCACCATGGTCATGGGATGCAAAATTTTTTGGTCTTAGGCCCTAAATGTAACCCGATTTCCATAAAAAACACCTACAAACCACAACAAATGTTGTATTTAGGGGGCTTTGGAATTTGAGTTGCATAATGGTGTTATTAGGAGGTTTTGTGCATCAAATATGTGATAAAGGGCCTTAACCATGGTGAAGGAAGGAAAAAAAGTGTCTCAATATATTATTGAATCTTCTCAAGTTCAAGATTCTTGAACAAGTCCTCAAACCAACAAATAATTTCTTTGTAGGGCTTTGAGTGGGATGTGAGCACCATGGGATAGGTTTTGTGCACTAGAAATGGGTCTTAATGTCTAAATATGATCAAGGGGAGAAAAAGGGCCTTTATCCATAATTGAACCTTCTCAAACTCAAGCACCATGAACAACACCAAGAAAATATGGCACAATCCCTCACTATCATATATTTACTCTAGGAGTTGGATATGTGTGTTATTAAAATATTTTGTGCACCACAAATTTATCCTGGGGAATTGACCATGGTTTGTTAGGGAAAAAATAGCCTCAATCCCTTCACCATGGTTGGGGGAGGGAAACAACAAACTTAGACCCAAAACATGTATTTTTAGGCTCAAGTGCCATGAATACATCCTTAGACCACCACATAAGACCATGGATGAGTCACAAGGCATTGACCATCATCAAAGAATTAAAACAAGTGACTTAGGATTTTATTGAACCTTCCCTAGACAAACATCCTTAAGAAAGTCCTCGAACCAACACACATGAACTTTGTAGGGGGTCTTTGGCATCTATGTGGGATTCAAGTGCCTTGAGTAAGCTTTGTGCACTTGAAATTAGTGTCAAGGAATAAACATGGTCAGGGCAGAAGCAATATCCTTAAGCCCTTATTGAACCTTCTCAAGATAAAACACCATGAATAACACTTAGAAACCATGACATGAACCCTTTCTACAAACCCTTTGGCATCCAAGTTGAATATGGGAACTATTTACGAGGCCTTGGTAATTATTAATGGGTCTTAGTTCCTTGACCATAGTCATGAGAGGGAAACAAGAGCCTCCAATCCTAAACCTTTCATCTCAACCTCAAGTTCCATGGACAAGTCCTTGAGCCATGACATATGACCTCTGTAGGGTATCATTTACCTCCAATTGTTCTATGGATACCATGACTAAGTTAATTGTTAACCACAAATGGGTTTGTAGGTCCAACCAAATTCAAGGGAGGAAAATAGGGGCCTTGTTCCCTATATGATGCTTATTCTTATTTTGATGAAAAACAACCATAGTACATAAGACAATTCTTCTCTTAGGGGTCTTTCTACTATGAGTGGTTTACCATGGGCCATTATGATGTTTTCAATATGATAGATGAGTATTTGGGTCTTGAAAATGGTTAGGGAAGGATAATAAGGACCTTAGGCATTTAACAAATCATCTTGGGCTCAAGTGTCATGAAACATGAAATGAAACACCACATACAACCTTTCTACGAGATCTTTGGCCTCTAAGTAGAATAATGCCACCATTAATTGGTTTTGGGTAGTAGTGATGGGTCTAGGGGCCTAAACCATGGTAAAAAGGAATAAAAAAGGCCTCACACTAGAAAATGAACCTTCTATACCTCAAGTGCTATGAAGAAGGCCTCCAACCACTACACATTCCCTCTCTATGCGGTATTTCACCTTTAAGTTGTATTATAGGCAACATTAGGTGGTTTTGGATAAAGATGATGGGTGTATAGGCCTTGACAATGCCTACATGAGGAAAGTAGATCCCTTTTCCCTTAAAAAAAGGTTTTAGTGCTAAATATTTCCTTTTGAAATATATCAGGGTGAGGGAGTTTTACATGGTATTTATTTTATGTAACAACAACATGCATGTGTTTCTATGAATTCAGAAAAAATAGGAGGGTTTGTCTCTTTTTCTCTACATCTTGGATGATTTGGATACTTTGGTTTTAGCTTTGGAGTGGCAAGCCTAGTGGTTTGGGAACAATTTGAGCTCCATAGACTAAAACAAACTCATTTTTCCAGCTCCATATTATTGTCTTCCTTTTTGAGAAGGTTTTTAAATATAGTCCACATATTCATAATTGATAAAAATGCCACACACACGTATACATCTCTATATTTGAATTCCAAATATGTGTGTGTGTGAAGGAAAAATATCTATTTCTATTACTTAATTGTTTTTTATTTTTGTATATATCATAATTCTAAAGCACATAGATCTTTTGTTTCTAACGTAACTTTTTATTACCTTTCCCATTTGGAAAATAAATTGTGGCGCACAAGTGCAAACTAAGACGTACACACTAAAAAAAATTAATTGATATACCCTCAAACTCAGTCTTAATGCTCGACCTTGTAATTTTAGGGCTTCATTGACTTTATTAATGTTAAAAAGTGTAAAATTAGCATTAAACAATGTGCAAAAATAGTGGCACATAAGAACTAATTGTTATCTACAATTGTGAAAATTTGTTTCAAAAAATTCTATCATTTAGGTACTAAACTAACATCTTAATGTGAACATATGCATTATATTTTAGAAGAAAAATATAATACCATTGTTAGAAGAACGTGGATTTTTCTAAGTTATACAATTTTTTCATAAATAAAACTTATGTATTCTGTAAGCTAATTTAATTTCATTTTCTTCAACTTTTCGCAAAAAATTCTAATAAGTTGTGCATTTACCTCCAATATTTCCCCATAGACAACAAATTTTTGTCTTTATGGATTTCCATTACAACGAGTGGGTCATGAGAGGGAAGCTTTAGCTTGCACTATCCCAAGAGGAAACTTAGAATGGGAGAATCCTGAAGGTTGATGGGAGAGGAATGATTCCATTTCCCATAGAGGAGAGTAAGAATATGTATAATGGTGAATAATGGTTCCCCCCCAAAGAGTTTTCATAAGACAAGTGCATGCTTCCCAAGAAGCATGGGGAAACATCCAAAGAATGAGCCAAGTTAAAGATCAATGGGTACTGTTCATAAGAAATCATGGGAAATAAAGGTTGTACCTTTGAAGGACAAGTGTCAAGTCATATCACCCATGCACCCACTTTCCTCTTCAGCATGGGGAACCATCCAAAGAATGAACCAAGTTAAAGATCAATGGGTAATGTTCATAAGAAATCATGGGAAATAAAGGTTGTACCTTTGAAGGAAAAGTGTCAAGTCATATCACCCATGCACCCACTTCCCTCTTCTCCTCTTGTGTTATCATGGTCCACTAGTTGTTTTTGGAGGAACGTTCTTGGTGGATATTACCTTATTATGTATTTCCTTTTATTCATTTTTTTAGATACATAAGCATACCATGAAAAACATCAAAATCACACCATAATGTTATCCCGCCATGGAGACTCATACACATTAACTAGTGGGTTCTTGGCCTTGATCTCTACACTAGGAATGTTTACCATGCATTTACATTATGTACACATGGGTCATTTAACCAAGCCCACATGGCTTGATTCCCATCACATAACCTCATTATTTGAATAATACATAATTTATTTAGTTGTTATTCAAGGATCGAAATTTGGCTATTACATATATCCATGGATTAAAATGGAGCCTTCAATGGCGAGATCAATTGATTCTCTTTGTGGCACTTGATTGAGGGAAAGTAATAAGCAAAAAATATGGATGGAGTAGTCTCTTATCAAACATCCCTAGAAGAAGGAAGAAGTTTGTTGGTCATTATCATCATGGCATATTGTTTCAATGTAAATACATATAATCAAATCCGTGATGAATTTGAGTATGGAGGGTATCTATTAAAAAATCTACAACATTAATGATAGACGTAGAAGGCCTAGCCAATGGGAATGGAAGCCAATCAATGACAAAGAGGCATGTTTATGGAAAAGTTTGCTAATAAATATTGTTTGATATTGTAAAATAATTTAGAAACACTATGTTATGTTATTAGGTTTGTAGAAACTTAAAGTAGAGTTAAAAAGGATGATTAAGTCAAAACTATTATTAATACTAGATTCAAATATGATGTTCAAAACCATTCACTCAACTTTGATGATGAAAAAATCTAACAAAATGATCAACATTTTAGTTGCAAGTTTGTTGTAGCATCAATGCCACTTGACAGCCAAGCCAACTTATGGTTAGAATCCAATTCCATACTCGTTGCCATTCATTAATTTTGGTGCGTATGCTTAGTATCCAATTCCATACTTGTTTCCATTTATTAATTTTGGTTTTTAATGCGAAGCCATACCTGTTGTCTAACCTTATCTTATAAATGTTATTCCATGAGCTAGTGATATGGGTAGTAAAGGTCTTTTGATATGAAAAATGAAAGAGATACACATTTAGATTTGAGTGATGCAAGCAAACATAATACATATGGGATGCATAATACATGGGATGGTGACAACTTTTACATTTTCCTTTTCATTTTTGGTCATTTTATTTATTTTTGGGTGCTGTGTAGCACATGATGATATTATGTGGATATTATACTTATCATAATTACGAGAGTTAAAAGATTTCTTGGAAATTGAAAATGTATAGAATATATACTTTTTGAATAAGTCACCATTAATAAACAAGAAAAAATCAAATTGTGAGATTTTTATTATTAAAACATTATCGTGAATAAGTACTGAAACATTGGGATATCCAAAGTTACTTTGAAAATTCTCTGCTGTATAAAAAAAATTAAACAATAATTTCTTTAAATATTATGAAAGATCATCATTGGATTTATCTGAGGTAATTGTGAGACTCACATTTCATCCAGTTCACTTTTAAAGCATAAATTTAGGCTTATTATATATCAATTAAAGTTAGTTTCACGCGCAAGGGGATTCCATTAGATTTACGTTACACACCTCTACCATGAAAGTCGAATGCCTAGTATAAGTTTTTTTTAAATTTAGAATAAATCTTTTATTTTTTTAATATATAATTTTATTTTTTAAATGTGTTTTAGGATGGGTTTTTTTAAGAAGATTTCTACAAATATCTTCCAAAAAAAATTTCTATTTCATAGAATCTTTAACCTACCACAAATTTATATATAAAAATACAATTTAAACCAAAAAAAATTCACCTCAGCATGAGAACGTCCACCCCCATACCTTTTAATAAAATATGAATTCTGTTGGAAGGGAAATCTAAATACATGATCTAAGCTCTAATTTCTGCAAGTCAATGCACCAGCCTTACATTCAAGTGAAAAATGAAAAAAATCAATATAAGACACTGTAGCTGCCCAAGCCATTTGAGAGCTGCCGTATCCTGTGTCTAATAAAGTGGAGAATTATTATGAAAGAAATGATAAACTGAAGTACAAAACCATATAGTTAACCAAAGCCATGTGAGAGCTGACATATTCTGGATATAATAAAGTGTTTGATAATTATTGCTCTTTTTCCAATGCTCATGGATTCCCCGGTTCAAGACAACTGATACCTAAAGCATAAAGGCAATATTCATGGTTTTATCACTTGGCCTCTTTCAGTTATTTATTATAAATATATATAGTACTGAGTTAAAACAAGCTTCTGTCCATTGAATTTAGTGATAAGTGGCAGAAGCTAGCTTTGGACACTTGCATGTAAAATAAACCTGGAAAATAACGCCGAAAAGAGAGGTAATCAGTTGGCATGTGGTTGATAGTTTTTATTGTTTAGTAGAAAAAGCATAGCATATAGGTTGAAAGAGTAAAATCCATTTTTGTTTTACACAAAATGGTGTGTAGTTATTACTAACAGCTTGCAAGTTAATACTATTAAGAATTTGGACTTGTGGTTTGGCAAGGGTTGAGATGTCTGGAAGAGTCTCATCAGAGCAGGCTAAATATTAAACAATATGTACAACTTTTATTCTCTGAACTTGAACTTGTGACTTGGCAAGGGTTGAGATGTTTGGAAGAATCTCATCACAGCAGGCCAAATATTAAACATGTACAACTTTTACTCTCTGCTGGTTTTGAACTTATGACTTCCACGAAGAAAACACATGTTCTTAACTATTAAACCCAATACGTACTTGCTAACTATTTAGGATGATAGTGAAACAGTAAAATACAAGTTAGTGTATCTATTATTTCACCCAATTTGTTTGGCTAGAATTGTTTATAAAAATAATGGGTGTGTAATAGTGTGCAAGTGGGTGTTATCTTCTTTATTATCTTCTTTATGGTTGTGATGAAGTGGATTTTTCTTTTTCATTATTGTAATGAATTGGGTTTTTGTTGTTGTAATGAATTGTGACTCATGGCACTGTAAGCAGTAGTTGGATCGTTGATTTATGATGGATTGAATATGGGAGAGCCCACTGGCAAAGCCTTGAGAATCATGTGAAGGTGAAGTCCTTGCTAAGATTCCACTGACCTCCACTTTGTGGGGACTTGGCCATCTTCTTCTGCCTACCTGCAATAGCATGGCAGCAAAGGCATGGTGTGTAATTTTGGGACAGTGATTTGTTGATATATAGATGCAGGGATTCAATAGGATCCTTACATGGTAAGATCAATCAATGGCGTTTGTGCAATTGTAGTTGTGATAAATGAATAGAGGATATGGCACTGTGTGAAGGCATGTAGTTAGTTTTCAGAACATAGTGAGATCTGGAAGGAGCTGTCTCTGATCGACCCAAAGGAAGAAAGATCTCCTCCTCATCATGGCAAAATGTTTCAATGCAGAAGATGGTTATCATCAGATCTGTGATGAATCTGACTATGGAGAATCCCCATCAAAGTATGCATCTCTGGGCAGACAGGGAAAACCTTGGCAATGGGTATGGAGGTGGGTCAGTGCCAAAAAGAACTCTCTGTGCAGAGCCTTTGCAATCGATAACGAGGATGGCTTCATGTTGGGATGTTGCAGAAGAATAAGCTGGAAGAATGTATGCTGGAAAATCAGGGCAGATTTGACTAGAATGATAAAGCCAAGGCCAGCATCACATATGACATTCAGATATGATGCTCTAAGCTATGCTCTTAACTTTGATGATGGAGGAAACTATCTAGCTGGGCCAGATAATGCCTAGTATTTCAGTTGCAGGTTTTCTGCATAAATAGTACCAGTTGGTAGCTAGGCTACGTATCTTCTTAATGCTCAAATACATACAGGTTACTATTGATCAGTTCTGAATTCTCTGATGGTAAAGGCTACTGCTTTCTGTTCTGTTTATGTAGAGTAGAGCCAGATCTAGACTACCAGGGAGCTGATGTTTTCATGTGCGAATGTTGAAAGTAAATTTGAATG
The DNA here is from genome assembly GCA_009831015.1 of Picea engelmannii. Classification (NCBI taxonomy): domain Eukaryota; kingdom Viridiplantae; phylum Streptophyta; class Pinopsida; order Pinales; family Pinaceae; genus Picea; species Picea engelmannii. The sequence continues at coordinate 196 of WSFP011430194.1, read as the reverse complement.
CCTCTTAGGAGCAAGGGCGATCTGCCTTAGAGTAAATTGTACAAATTGTAAGGAGTCCAATAAACTTAGGTTAGGTTATTGAGTGCTGGGAAAACCAAAGTTTATTTTCAAATCATAAGCAGGAATGTGCAATATTTTTAGTTCCTTTTCGGTTGGATCTTGTTGTACAAAGCGCTTGAATATGTGAAAAAATTGC
>ML866024.1:31356-42293 GCA_009831015.1 Picea engelmannii | reverse complement strand
ACATGATCTATATATCACAAGAAGTTTCGTAACCTTATACAGATAAGGATCATTTCATGGGATGTGATCATCTAGTTCTTCCTTAATCATGGTCAATTGCTAGAGTTATTTGACTGAGGGGTGGCCAGTCCTTAAGGAATACTCATAGCTCATCTTGAAGACCTAGGAAAACCTTTTCACATTACCTTGTCTTGACTTTTGCTTTGCCACACAAAGCTCACAAGACTTATGGCAATATCTTCTTGCCTTGACTTACAAGGATTTTCTCCAAGCCTCAAGTCAGCCTTGACATACAAGGCAGTCTTGGAGAATTTCTTGTCTTTGAATTTTGCTTTGACACACAAAGCTCACAAGACTTATCTTGGCTTTTGCTTTGACACACAAAGCTCACAAGATTTGTAGCAACATCTTCTATCTTTTGCCTTGACTTACAAGGCTTTTCTCCAAGTCTCAAATCAACCTTGACATCCAAGGCAGTCTTGGAGAATTTCTCATGATGCTACAACCTTTAACACTCCCTCTCAGTGAGGGAGGCATTTTCTGCCATACCAAGCTTATCCCGGAAGTACACAAGTTTTCCAAAGGATAGAGGCTTAGTCAATATATCTTCTATCAACTCATCAGTATGAATGCATTGCAGCTTGATGACACATCTTTGGACCATGTCTCTGATGACGTGATATTTCATATCAATATACTTTGATCTGTCATGGAAGATCGAGTTCTCTGTGAGCTTTAAACAACTCTGGTTATCACAGTGGATAACAGTTGTTTCTAACCTCTCTTGAAACAACCCAGACATAAGCTTTCTCAACCATATTGCTTCTCTGCTTGCATTACTGGCTGCTATATACTCTGCTTCAATTGTACTTTGTGCTATGGAGCCCTGTTTCTTGCTAGACCAAGATATCATAGCTAAACCCAAGCTAAAACAGTATCTGGAAGTACTCGTCCAGTCCAATGAGCTCCCAACCCAGTCTGAATCAGCATAACCATGAAGCAACACTCTTCCACTAGAGATGTATCTAAGTCCATATGCAATGGACCCTCTCAAATATCCGAGGACATGTTTGGCAACAATCCAATGTCTGTGTCTCAGCTTAGACATGAACTGACTCAAGGTGCTTACATCAAAGCATATATATGGCCTTGTATGGATCAAATACATCAAGGATCCAATAAGCTGCCTATACATAGATGGGTCCACCAAGTTTGATTCAAAATCTGACTCATGCAACTTCTTTAAGTTAGATACCATGGGTGTAGACATGGATTTACAATCTAGCATACCAAATCTGCACAGTATATCAATTGTATATTTTCCTCGAGAAAGGAAAATTTCATCTGTTCTTTGCCATACTTCCAAACCAAGGAAGTAATGCATGAGTCCAATGTCTTTCATTTCAAATTCAGAAGTGAGCTCCCTCTTACACTGGGCTATTAGTTGTTCCTCTCTTGTAAGGAACAAATCATCAACATATACAACCAAAATCAGGGGATGATTTTCTATTACCTTGAAATACAGGTTGGGATCAATTGCACTCTTGGAGAAGCCCAGGCTCTGAACATAACTGTCAATTCTCGCATACCAAGCCCTTGGTGCCTGTTTCAGCCCATATAGTGCTTTCTTTAATTTGCACACATGTGATTCTTTTCTATGAACCACGAAACCCTCTGGCTGTTCTAAATACACTTCTTCCTCAACTTGGCCATTGAGGAATGCTGTCTTTACATCCATATGGTGAAGTTTCCAACCCAGAATTGAAGCGAGTGATATGATGGTCCTGATGGAAGTGTACCTTGCAACAGGTGCAAATGTTTCATTATAGTCAATGCCTTCTATTACTGCCTTTATACACACCTAGGTGACGTGGAGGAAATCTTCAATCCACTTGGTGTGTCCTTGGGGGAAAGTTAGAGTTAAGGTGCTGTAACCTAATCCTCAACTCCTCCATCTAGGCTAACTCCTAGCGAAGCCAAGGGGGGTAGTCCCTAAAGAAAATAATCTATGGCTTGAACTAATCTAAGTACAAGAAATAAATCTAGGAGTTTATTGCAAAAGACAAAACATAAAGTAAATCTACTCTAAGAGCATATATCTTTCATTCACTACAATCACTTATACATAAAAGAGATACTTGCATAAAAAGGATACTCATGATAGCTTTGACAAGATGCAAGTAAATAAAGGAAATACTTCAAGATATAATAACAAGTGCTTGAGAAATAAATGTACTTGAAGCAAATGGCTTTGTGTGTATGAAACAATGAGATCGGTGCCTTAAAGAGATCGTGGGCAATTGTTTGAACGATTACTTTATGAAAATTGTCTTTGATATTTTAAGGTAGATTAATGAGACGAATTTTATTTGCCTTTGAAATGAGATTGTAAAAGTAAAGCAAACTAAACTAGATTTGGCCTCTAGAGAGGTTATCCCTTTAGCTCAAGGATTGCTGAGAACTTGCCGAAACTCAATGGTTTCACCAAAAAGCCCACTAGGGGTGTCGGATGTCCAACACGGAGGGGAACAAGCCCGAGGAGTTCCGTGAAACTTGATGCAGGAGCATCGCCAACAAAGCACGAGCGAAGGACAGCTAGGCACATTAGCGTGCATTTTGAAGAATTTTAAATTTTTGAAGAAGGCATATCACGCAAATCTTTTGAAAGGAATTGTAATTAAAGAACATCTTTAATGTTGTAGAGTTGGATAATTTCACGAGGACATCGGAGAATGTATTATTTTAATGAAGTCATGTGCAGTATAGATTCTATGTGTTCGATTTTATCTGTTTGTCACAAATATTTATTGTAATAAATTCTAGTAGTTGATAGCTTTTAATTCGATAGGATAGCTCTAGAGTAGTTGGAGGGAAGAGCTCGAAGAGCCCCTCTTGTATAAAGCTTTGTATTGTTTCCCAGAGGAGGTTGCTGAAGCTATTGTAGAGGTTGTTGATGGACTGCTAATAGTTGCTGTAGAAGTTGTTGAAGCAGTATATGAACACATATATATTTCAGTTGAGTGAATATAATAGAGGAGCATTGTCCCAAATGCGTGGTGTTGCCGTGTCTATCTGAATGAATGAATGGTAGATGGTCTGTTTATTTGCAATTCTCTGTTATTTCTTGTTCTTGTGTTTATGTATGCATTTACATGGTTGACTGTATGAATCTATGAAGATTTAAATAAGCTTCAATTGTTTCTCTTCTACGAGCAAGTGCAAGTGTGCATAGTGTCCGCAAGGAGTGCGTTGACAGAGTCTGTTTCGACTCACGAGCTCAGAAGAGATAACGCGAAACTTATATGTGTGCAAGGACTGCATAGTGTCCACAAGGTGTGCGTGACAGAGTCCAATTTGACTCAAGAAGTTCTCGGGAGATAGCTTGAAGGAAGTTTGTCCGCAAGGAGTGCGCGACCGAATCTTCTGACTCAGAAGTTCAGAGGAGTAGCAAGAACCATCCACAGAGAGGCTGGATTACAAAGGAAGACCTGTTGCAAGGAGTGCACAGGTTGAAAATCGACTAAGTGTCGAACATGGTATTCAAAAGAAGTAAAGGCTCGAGAAAGAACAAGCTCAGGAGAAAGAGCGACGAGAGATCTTTAAAGGGAGGAGTACTTTGAGGGTTCCCAGAATCAACAAAGCGAGATTCGTCCAGAAGGGATTGGGATCGTTCTAGACCGTCAGATTTGGGAGAGCTTCACAGAGGCTAGCCGTGAGGTGTTTCGGCATTTCGGAATTCAGAGCATTTCGAAGTATTGAGAGGTGGGATCGTCGAAGTCGCGAAATCGCGAGGCGAATCTTAACCGTTGGCTGCGAGGAGACATGTGGCAATAGATTAGAAAAATCCGAGAGTTAGAGGTCCGGAGAAGTGGTGTTTGGGGGTAAGCGATTTTTCGCGAAGTCGCGAAAACAGAAGTACAATTGGACCGTCAGATCTAGGGAGGCACGTGGCAGAGATCCACGAATTTGGAGAAAGTTGTTTCGGGAATAAACAAAGGAGGAGGTTGCAATATCGCCGAAGCCCGAAGTGGCGAAGGGATTGGCCCGAGGTTATAGCCCGCGGTCACAGAGGAGGAGTCATCTAGCGCGAGACTAGTACTCGCGGATCGATGTTGCCAAGCACCAGAGAGCGGAGTTGCAAGTAATCCGAACTTGCAGGCGTCATCAAGGGGACCTGTGTGTGAATAAATTTTTCAGGGTCTATTGAAGGCTCGAAGAACCAATTCGGTTTCAAGAGTTAGAAGATCCAAGACCGTGAGGTCGCAGAATCCTCAGGAGGTAAGGGGGGTGTTGCCATCAAAACTTCACACACTCCCCCTAGGCGGTTCTTTGAGCCAAGCAATCGTCCTCTTTTGAGATTTTCATGTTAAATTTATTACTACTCTACACTAACCAGCCCGACGCGTATGAAACTTATTCCCAGAAGATCGAGGCAAGCTCGCAATTGCAAGGGTCAAGAACAACACCGGGAGCTGGGGGGAAGGTTTATTTTAAACAGAAAAGTAAAATGCTGAAAGGAAAATGTTCTTTAATTACTAAGTCCTTACTAACCAGTCTCTTGCGAGGAGCCGAGGGGACGAGTTTATTTGCAAACTTTGAGATTGTAGAAAAAGAAAGCTAAACTAGCAACTAGTGTTCTACTTTGCCAAAAGAAAACTAAAACCAAAGTTGTGATTTATTTTAGCTTATTCTTTATATGTGAGATTGTTAGAACTTTCAAGCAAAAGAAAAAAAACTAAATGAAAAAAGCCCAAAACCACAACACCAATCCCCTTTGGGGGGAAACAAAAAGTGAGTCCTCCCTTGGCTCACTTATTTTATTAACTCGGTTACAAAGGTGTCTTGTAGAGACTTGGGATCTCTTTCAAAAGAGATTTTGGATCCTTATAATGATGGATCAAAGGTTTTACAAGTTACAAAAGTCTTTAGGAGAGTATAGGGTGCTTCTGGAAGTCTCAAATGCTTCTAATCCACCAAATTTTGGCAGAATCTCCCCTTGTTTATTCAATGACCTGCACAAAACAACAAACAAAAGAGTACAAAAGATGGCCAAAAACACTTTTAAGGGTGTCTTTGGTTATTAGTAGAAAACCCAAAATATTTCTAAGTAAAAATCTACAAAAATGGCAAAAAGGAAGTAAGGAAATCAAGTTAAAAAACTTGTTTCCTTAGGGTCTTTTGTATCTGTTCTAAAACAACAAGTTAAAAGCACTTGAATGCTAGATTTAATCAATGAAAATACTTGGAAAAGATTAGCTTTTATCCCTCTAAAAATTTCAGAAAATTATTTGCATAAAGGAATTCTTTTCCTATACTAGATCTAGATTCTTAAGATATAAACTTTTGAGACAAAAATCAGATCTATGCTATCACTTGCATGCATGAAAGGAACTAATGATTTAGCTAGATAAACTAGATCCAAACTTGCTTGCATATATATGTAAAGTAACCAAGAAATTTTGATTTAAAGAGAGGGAGAAAGAGAACAAGCTTGTGCTTGGAATATCTTGGGCAATGGAGCCCTTCTTTGGTGAATTGAGGAGGGATCTTCTTCAAAAGACTTGGAAAAAGAGGAAGAGTTAATCTAGATCATCCACTTATCCAAGTGGATGATGTTGATTCATAACCACCTCAGAGGGATGAAGGCGTAAAGGATGAGGCGTTATTCTTCATTTCAACACTCTCAGGTACGATTCCTACTAATAGTGATATTTGGTTGATTGATAGTGGTGCTTCCAGACACATGACTAGATATAGAGAACATCTTATAGATCTTGTAGAGAAAGAGTCTCATCTGCATGTTGTACTTGGTGCTAATGCCAGATATACTGTGAAGGTAGTTGGATCTTCTTCCTTCCAACTAGATTATGGCATACCACTTCAATTAAGTGAGGTACTATATGTACCTGGGATGAAAAGGAACCTTGTCTCTATTTCTGCCTTAGAGGATAAAGGCTACAAGGTTATTTTCTCTTAAGGAAAAGTTCTTGCATGGCACAAGAACTCACGCATGGATTCTGCCTGAGTGATTGGTGTTCGAGAAAACAATTTGTACAGATTGACTGTACGACTAGTTCAGGCCTTGTTACATGATATTATTAGCTTGAGCGAGCTATGGCATAGGAGACTTGCTCATTTACATTATAGAGCCCTTCCCGCTCTGGGGAAGATGGTGACGATCCTTCCATAGATACATATCGAGCATGATGGCTTTTGTAGAGGTTGTGCTCTTGGCAAGAATGGCAAGGGGTCCTCTCTGAGCAGTGATAATAGATCCAAGGGGATCTTGGACTTGATACATACAGATGTTTGTGGACCCATGTCTGTTGCTTCCTTGAGCGAATACTTGTACTATGTGGTCTTCATCGATGATCACTCTCGAAGACGTGGATTTATTTCTTGAAGACCAAGGATGGAGTCCTTGCGAGATTTCAAGAGTATAGAGCTCAGGTTGAGAACCAGACCAGGGGGAAGATCAAGGTGTTGAGATCAAATAATGGAGGAGAGTACACCTCCGTGGATTTCAATGATTTTTGTATTGAGGCAGGGATCAAGAGGAAGCACACCGTTCCTTATAATCCTCAATAGAATGGGATTGCAGAGAGGAAGAACAGATCCATTGTTGAGGCAACCAAAGTGATGATACATGATCATAATCTACCTATGATTCTGTGGGCAGAGGGATCCATGACATCTGTGTACGCTTAGAACATGAGTCCTCATAAGATTCTGAAGAACTTGAATCTCGAAGAATCTTTCACCGGAGTGAAGCCTGAGGTTGGACACTTCAGGATATTTGGGTGTCTAGTATACATTCATGTACCCAAGGAAAAGAGGACCAAGCTAGACCCTTCGGGAAGAAAGGGTACATTTGTGGGGTACAGTGAATCTTCGAAGGCATACCAGATCTACATCCCTGGTCAGAGACAAATCAAGGTTAGCAGAGATGTCACCTTTGAGGAAGAGATAGCCTTCTGAAGATCCAGAGAATCTCATATGGAGATTGACAGCGAGAAGAAAGAAGAGACAGTACCTTCTCCCCCTTCAGCAGTCCAAAGGAAGACAGTTACTGATCCAGTTGATCCCGTAGCTCCAGTTGATGTTCCCAGAGACATTGCGATAGGCCAGAAGAGGCCTGCATGGGCTCGACAGACTCTACAGGAGGCAGAGGGACATGCAACTCCTCGTGGTACATTCTGAGAGAGCAAGAGACCACATAGATTTTCGAGCTATATTTCAGCTATGAGCCACATCATTGATACTGAGCCTTCTTGTCATGGAGAAGCAGCAGGTCAACAGGGTTGGCAATATGCCATGATCGAAGAGTATCAGTCCATCATGAAGAATGATGTGTGGGATATTGTTTCGAGACTGAAAGGGAAGTCTGTAGTAACTTCCAAGTGGATCTATAAGATCAAACATGTAGTTGATGGAAGTGTCGAGAAGTACAAAGCGAGATTTGTGGCTAGAAGATTCTCTCAGGTGGAGGGAATAGATTATGAGGAGACATTTGCTATTGTTTCCCGATACACTTCCATCCGTACGATTATTGCCCTTGTCGCATCCATGGGTTGAAGACTACATCAGATGGATGTGAAGACAACCTTTCTCAATGGAGAGATTGAGGGAGAAGTTTACATTGAGAAACCAAATGGATTCGTGATACATGAGAAGGAGTCTCATGTGTGCACGTTGAAGAAAGCCCTGTATGGACTAAAATAAGCACTTCATGCATGGTACGAGAAGATTGATGGATACTTGATGAGTTTGGGCTTCAACAAGAGTGTCGCTGATCCCAACCTATACTACAACATTGTTGGTGACGAGTGCCTGATTTTGGTCCTATATGTTGATGACTTATTCCTCACTGGTTCAGAAAGCCTTATTGTTGAATGCAAGTGTGCATTGGCTTATGAATTTGAGTTGAAGGACCTTGGTATGATGCACTACTTCTTGGGACTAGAAGTGTGGCAAAGGACTGATGAGATTCTCCTGAGTCGGGGGAAATACACAGTGGAGATATTGAATAAATTCGGGATGATAGATTGCAAGCCCATGGCTACACCAATGGTGATGAATCTGAAGAAACTGAGCGAGACTTCTTTTGATTCAGGCGAGATTGATCCACATCTTTACGGACAACTGATTGGATCATCGATGTATCTGGTTAACACCAGACCGGATATATGCTATGCAGTGAGTGTACTCAGCCAGTTTATGAGTCAGCCGAGACAGTCACACTTGATAGCAGCGAAGCATGTTTTGAGATATTTACAAGGCACAATTGGTTATGGACTAAGATATGCCTTCAGTGTAGACTTGAGATTGCAGGGATATGTCGATGCAGATTGGGCAGGGAATGCAGTGGACCGGAAGAGTACCTCCGGTTTTTGTTTTACTTTGGGATCTGCCATGGTTTCCTAGTGCAGCAGGAAACAAACTTCTGTGGCTTTGAGTATCGCAGAAGCAGAGTACATTGCATTATGTGTGGCAGTCCGCGAAGCAGTGTGGCTTCGCAAGCTCCTTGCAGACTTATTTGGACATGATATGGATTCCACTGTTATCCATTGCGACAACCAGAGCTGTGTGAAACTCTCAGAGAGTCCTGTGTTTCACGATAAATTGAATCACATCGAGATCAAATACCATTACATCAGAGATATGGTGCAGAGGAAAGCAGTACATGTGCAGTAGCTTTCTACACACGAGCAAGTTGGAGATGTCTTCACCAAACTGCTTGCCAGGATGAAGTTCGAGTACTTCCGTGAGAGACTTGACCTGGTGGAGAATGCCTCCCTAGCTGAGAGGAAGTGTTGATGATTGCAGCTTCATGAGACATTCTCCAGATCGTACTCCTCTAGATTGAGTTGAGTTGATCGGAGAGAGCACCAATTTATAGGTGAGTCGTACTCTGCACTGAGTTGAGTTAACCTGTGTTGGTCTCTTGTCCTACTCCTCTAGACTGAGTTGAGATGACTTGAGATGGTCTCCTATTGTACTCCTATGGACTTAGTTTAGTCGTCTTGAGATGGCTCTCTAGTTCGTACTCCTATGGATTTAGTTGAGTTGATCTGTTTGAGAGTGACGTCCCTTGTGGTTGAGCACATGTGGACTTGTCCCTAGTGGCAGAGCACTAGAGGATGTGTGTGAGACTCGCTATATTGTCAAAGAGTAAGACTATTGTGAAACCCTAATTTGTATTGTGAAGGGTACAAGTCGGCCCTACTGTGTAAAGACAATTAATATTATGTAAAAGACTAATTGTATTATTGAGTTGTACAAGTCGGCCCTATTGTGCCAATGAAGAGACATGTCTATTCGTTGAGTTAGGTCATGTATATATTAGTGAATGATCCCCATTGTGGATCATTCATCTCACTCACTCAACGCATTACTTGGAGAGCTGAAATTTGGTGCGCACTTTTCCTGCGCTATCTTTCTTGGTCATAGAGCACCCTATTGTGTGCGCTAGGGTTTTGTCTTGAGGGCCACTTTTGTTGGCACCCATACTTTTCGGTGGAGAGGGTTTCTTCTCTTGGCAATATAGCAAAGGGTTGCTGGGTTGTTCCTTTGTTTGAGAAGGGTTTTCCCAGGATAACTTCATGTGTCTTGTGCATGGTTATTCTTCTTGTGATCTTAGTTTACTGCAGCTATTGTATTGCTGCATTGTTTATGATTCAAGTTCATGCTAAATTGAAATAAAACTACATGTGCTTGAGTCACCATTAAAAATTCAACACCTTTTAGGTACCTCATCACATGTTTTGCTGCAATCAAGTGAACACCTCTAGGTTCGACCATATACTGACTCAATGTGTTCACCGCAAAACATATATCTGGTCTTGTGTTCGTTAAGTACATCAACGAACCAATCATCTATCTATACATGGTGGCATCCACTGTCTCTGAAGATGTATTACTCAATAACTTCAGATTCGTCACCATCAGTGTAGGCATGACTTTACAATCCATCATTTCGAATCTCTTAAGAATCTCTGCAATATATTTTCCTTGGTTAAGAAAAATCTCACTCGGTCTGTGCCATACCTCTAGACCTAAGAAATAATGTATCATACCCAGGTCTTTCATCTTGAACTGTGTAGTAAGCTTCTTCTTACTCTCAGTGATGAGCTTCTCGTTTCCTGTTAGAAAAAGGTCATCCACATATAACAATAATATCACTGGTCCACCATCCACAACCTTGTAGTAAAGGTTGGAATCTGCTTTACTCTTGGTAAAGCCCAAGCTCATCAAGAAACTGTCAATTCTACCATACCATGCCCTGGGTGCTTGCTTTAATCCATACAAGGCTTTCTTCAATCTCTAGACATGTCTGACTGTCATGTGTCTCGAAACCTTGTGGATGCTCCACATACACTTCCTCTTCTATTACATTGTTTAGAAAAGTTGTCTTCACGTCCATTTGGTGTACCTTCCACTTCATTACTGTAGCTATCGCAAGTATAGCTCTAATTGAAGTGTATCTCGCCACAGGAGCAAATGTCTCGTCATAATATATTCCTTCTTTCTGGGAGAAACCACGTGCCACAAACCTTGCCTTGTACTTCTCGACACTGCCATATGCTGAATGATTCATCTTGTAAATCCTCTTGGAACTTACTGTTAATGTTTTATGCTGATATTATAGTTCTTTGCATTTCATAAGATAAGAGCATAATATGAACAAGATCACTGAGAAATACACATCCACAATAGACACAGCATTTATCCTGGGAAACCCTCTAGGGGAAGAAAACCCAGCAAAACTTCCTTATCATAAAAGCTTATACAAACGTTCAAGAGATAACTCAACCAATACAAAAAATCCTCCTCCAAGAGATGCGCCACCCTTCTTCTTCTTTCACCAACTTGAAATATCACCTTGCCTCATAAGAACATGAGCAAGTGAAGTGTGTGTTAGAAGTGAGGCGCTAGCC